>VZTB01003747.1:152709-165191 GCA_013397245.1 Thryothorus ludovicianus
CAATTTTCTTATACTAAGGTATTTTAACTGTATTAAGCACACTTAAAAATCATAAACATAAATAGTAAAATTTTAATTTTATTTTACTTTTTTGTTTGTTNGTGGTTTGGCTTCATGGCCTCAAATGTTGAATTCCTTGGCTGAAAAAAAGGCTTTGTAGCAGATAAGTTTCAGGGAAAAAACCATTTAAAATAGAACTGTCAGGGTTAAAATAAACTTCTCTAAATAGCCAATTATTTAATGTATAAAATCATTTGGCTTTCATTTTCACATATGTAGCTGTAATCATTCTGGATTAAATAAGTCTGAATGAATGTAGAATGTTCTATACATAAAATTATGAAAAAAACATTCCTTGCAATACTTCTAAGTGAGTTACACTTTGTTCAGCTCTCAAATTACTTTATAGGCTTTGTCCATTTTATGGTAGCCTAGGAAGTAAATCTGCCACCTCTTAAATACACTGCAGATTTCAGTTAAGAGTTCTCAACTCTTGAAGTCCTGTTTTCCCATTGAAAATATTTTCATTTGTTTACATTTATGTCACGTCTCTGTCTACATTTGTAGAAATCAACTGAGACTTTTTGATTGAAACTGTTGGACACTGGAGGTGAATGAGGAAATACACACATTTTATGTTGAGGATTTGACAGTAATTTTAAAAAGTGTAGCACTTGACATCATTTAGGTTTTGATATTTGGTCTCTTTGCAATAGTTTTTACGTAATTTTTGATATTTCAGTTAGATTTTATTATTGGTAAGTATATACACTAACTGCATCATTTTAACACTTCAGAGCACTACAGAATATTTTAACTAAATAGAATTCATCTTTCTTGAACGCTAAACCACCAAAGAAGTTTACTCAGTGATGATTTTAGTCTTTAAAAGAACAACTTACTGTACTTGTCAAAGAAAAAGAAATCCCTTGAAACAAGAAAATAATGGTATCTGTATTCTTCTGATGTTAATTGTATGCTTTGTTTTTTTATTTTACTCTCAAATAATAAACATTATCCTCTATAGAGCAACCTGGCCTTCAGTTTAGGATATATAACTCATGTCACAACCAATTCTTTCACAGCTGTGCCTGTAACTGCTTGATTAGACCCCCCTCCAAAAACCACAAAGAATAATTGCTTTCCCAAGTTTTTAGGTACCAAGTAGTGTTCTGAACACAAAAATAAAGGTATAGAAGCAAATAAACCCTCCACTAATAACATTTCATAGGCAAAGGCTACCATGCAGGTTAACACAGAAAATAATTGATCTCTTTGCCTCAGATATTTTTGCAGACAGACTTAATTGCTTATTAACTCTACAGGTAGAGAAAATTACAGAGATTTAAACATATGCCTCCAATTTTGACATGTCCAACCCATGCAAAACTGAGGCTTGACTTTTCAGAATGGTTTGTGCTTCAAAACCCAGCCGATGTTGAAGTGGCAACTGTAGGTACTCATCCCTTAAAAATAATATTGTTATATAATATATATATGTTATATATAAGTATACAATAAATACANCTGGGTGCTTGAGAATTTTGGATATGCAAGGCTGTCCTATGGATCTAGAGGACCCTATATGAAAAATCTCCAACAAAAGAAGCAGAAATCTGATTTGAGCTAACTAAAAGACTGAGTCCAGTCTTTAGGCCTAATGAGTGACACACTTGGTCAGATGATATTGGCAGAGGATTTATTGATGCTGTGTTTTACCAACAGACACTGCTTCAGTGTTTTAAGCAGAACAGAGGAAAGCACCTTCCAAGCAGGAGCTGTGGACTGCTGTGATGCAGGGTGTTGGGGCTGTGCTTAGGGCTGTATACTGAAGCCCTGATGCTTGGCTCATGCTCCTTCAGAGGAAGGGCAGGCAAAAATAACATTTGCCTTTACAGGCTCACATTAATTTTCCTAACAGTGGAAGAACTAACCTCAGAATTTTTGCTGAATATGAATGATCAAAGCTCAATTTTCTTATTATGCTTTTAAAAAAAATTATTATGTATTTTTCTAGTTGTAATGTGGGTAATTTAGCTCAAGTTATTCAAAGAAGTTTACTTCATGACATATGCAAAATCATGATCTAAAGCAATACTCAGATACTTAAATGGAAATTTTTAAAAAGTAGATTCCTCCTCTACCCCAAAATTAGCCAAGTTAGCAAAGGATAAACTGATTATTTCTCTTTGAGATGAAATATAATTTATGATGCCAAGCACATATGCCCTGGGTTGACAATGACTAGTAATATTACATTTTCAGGATTAAAACAGCAGTTAGACTATTACCAAGAGGCATTGAATACAATTGGCAATTATGGTAACCATATAGCTAATCACAGAAAACAAGGGGTACTAAAGATGCATTGGTTATTCCATTTATATATGTAGAATCTGAACAATTTAGAAGAACTCCTGTCTATTTAGAAAATGAGAAAACCTATAACTGTGATCCTCAATGTATATTTTAGAAGAGCGTTTCAAACGTGTTTGAACATGATGGAAAAAGGGAAGTATTTCCAAATATTTGCACGCCACATTCTATAAACAAGTGTTTCTAAATTCTGATATCAATATCTTTCAATAGGACTGACTATGATGTATGGGACTGCAATTCACGTAATAAGACAAAAGGAACCAAGATAGAGGATGCCAGAGTAAAGCATCTAAGCTAAATACACAAGGCCATTGAAATCATGACAAAAATTGCTTCTTGTAAATGGAAGCACCAAGGCTGCTTCTGGACCAAGGGGCCTATCAATAACAAATTAAAGCACTTGAATTTTCACATGCATATGTATTCCATATATTTTTCATAGCACTTTTGCTTTTTAAATTTTTCATAACCTTGAAATAACTCCTTCTTACGCATATTTGATGTAAAAGAAAACCTCTAATAGAATAGTTAACATAAATAAATAAGTCTCTTTTAGGTATTTTTTGATTTTGGAGTGTCTAGAAGTTGCAAAGTACAAACTAGATCCATTTAGAACAGAGGGGTGTACATCTTAAAGCAAAAATAAACATTCCTAAAGTTTAGAGGGAAGAAGAGATTTTTTTACTTATTTATTTATATTTCTTTTGTTCAGCTAACTAAAGAATTCAAGTCCCAAGGCTTAATTCTTTTTCTGTTGCTTGGGTTTTCTGTTTTTTTTTCCTTTGGTTAGGTTTTCTAAGACTCCTGGGTTCTCTAGGAGGGATCTGCACAAAGAAACATTGTTCATTTCTCAAAGACAGCTTTAAGAAGTCAAAGTTCTCAAATACTGGCAACACTATTATGTGTTCAAGAAACTCAGGAAAAAGCCCTGTTTGGGAGAGAAGTTCCTCTTTTCCATGGTCTACGCCTGTGGCAAGACCTCATTGTCAGCTGCCTTCTCTGTAGCAGGCAGTGTCAGGAAGCACATCCTCTGCCTTCCCTTTTTTCACCTGCCTTGACTATCTCGTCAAAACCAGTTATTACAGCTAGGTTGTCAGGTAGCACCTTGGGTGGGATGATGATGAAGGAAGTGAGATAAAATTCATGAGGAAGATCAAGAAAATTCCAAATGCCTTTAATGATATACCATGTCAAAGCTCTGTGCAGATGATGTTTCTGGAATCTGTCACAAAGCACTCAACATCAGCAGGTTTTGAGGTACCTTCAGGTACTGTCCTGGCACAAAAGCTTAGAGTAAAATAGAACTTCTGCAGCAATTATTTTCTGCTTTGTAGAAACCACACCTCAGAAAGACTCCCAAGACTGAGCTGATGATTGTGTGACCTTTTTTTGTTAAAGTCAGTCTCAACATTTTTAAGTTTTTAATAAGCATTTTAGCATAGGTTGCTAGCATGGAAGCTGCTCATTATGAGCTAATTGTTTCAAAGAGTTGCTGAAAGGGCTTAAATGTTAAATATATGCTACTGTAAGCAAATATTCACAAGTCTTTCAAAACAGATGTTTGAAAAATAGTAGGCTGTCTGCTCATGGCAGCAGTACACAAAGGACATGAAGAAGTGGGATTTAATAATAAATATGCTCACAGCTACATGGATGCTAATCCACAGTAGGGTTTTTTAAAATTTTCAATTAAGTGCATAAGCCAGCAGTAACCTAAATACTTTTTGTAAGCAAGTTTACTGCAAGCACCAGTAATTCTTGGCTTTTCTCTGTTCTCCTATTCACTTCTCTCCACTGCTTTCCTACCTACCTTGTCTGTGCATGGCCCTCACAGTTCCAATACCTACTCACAGCCCTTGTTTTCTTCTCTCCGCAAGGACTCCACCTATTTTCAGTCTGTGCACACACCCTTTGTCTTTCCTTCCTCTTTCTCTTCCTTCCTTTTTATCTTTCTCTCTCCCTCTCTTTATCTTTATTTCTTTCCTTCTTTCTTTCTTTGATAATAATTTCGGTGTCAAGATGTCTTAAATTCTACAACACAGAATGACAAGTTTGGATAGGAAGCATTTAGTGTGCCATTCATTACAAGCTATAGAAATACTGAAGCTGCCAAAACACAAATGGCACATTCTGCAAAACACATGGCAAAAGCTCCATTGTCCTCTCTTTTGCCCTTTGCTCTTATGTTTTACTTCATATGTCCCCAAATTAATAGCATTCTGTTGACTGATTCTTAGAATATTCTGTGATATTGACTAGCTAGGATATTCAGCAGACACTGCTTTCCAAAACCAACAAAGCAATGAAGTTATTACATTGCTAAACTGGCCTCACAAACTTTAAGAACTGGTATTTTCTACTTTCCTGTTTTTACTTTTTATTCTTACGATTTTAAGTTGTTTTCTTATTTTATCTTGCATACAGACAGTTCTGTGCAGCAATATGATATCTGAATCACATATCTTTTTTATGGTATTTTATGGTATTTTATGGTGGAACCATTTGCTGATATTAAGTCATGGAGCACATCATAGTACTTGGTGGTCACTAAAACACCTAGAGGAGAGATCTCTGCATTACCAAGCTCAAAATAATCAACTGCTACATGAGCGTCACATTTTACTCATCAAACAGGGGATTCTGATCTTAAAGAACTGAAACCCAGATTGAAATAGAACTAATTGTACTTCAGATCTATGACTAAGTTATGCTACAAAATTAAAATATAATACATTACCAAATAAATACATTACTGCAGCATTATATTTATCATGAACTTATTTTTCTACTTGCTGAAACTGGAGTAGTTTGGTCAGTTGGTTGAGGTTTGTTTCGATTCTTTTGTTTGTGTGCGTGGATTTTGTTGTTCTTAGTTTGGAGGGGGGCTGTTTTGATTTCATTTTTTTTACAGATTCTTTCCCTCCCCTCAGAATGTTTCTCAGCCTTTTAATTTATTGAATTGGAGCTAAGATGATCCTTCTGAGCTTGTTCCAAGAGTGAATTGGAAGGGCAACTCTGTACTGACAAGCAAAACCTGACCTCCACTCTCCCTTAGCTACGTTTTTCTGTATTTTTACATTTTAACCAGAATCACTCATTTACTATAACCTCCTATAGCTTTTAATGCACACAGAGCTTTTTTGCTTGTCTTCACAAATTCTTCCTGACTCTCTACTTCTGTTCACCAGTGTGCCACTATCATTTTTCTATTGTTATACCTCTTCTCATATTGAACCATCTACAAACTACGTCAGAAGCTCGAAACAGGAAAGGGAATTTGCTGAATCAGCATGTACCTTGAAAAATACTATTGAAAAATATTTTGCTGCTAGGGCAACAAAGAGTTTCTTCCTTGCCTGAATGTCTAAATTATAGTCCTTTGATTCCTTTTAATATGTGGACATTCACACACTAGCTTTCTCTGTTTAACTCTCACATTAAAGTACACCTTGATTAAATACGCCTTCATTTAACTCTTCCTGATATTTTTAGAAGATGGGATTGAACTGCTACAGATTAATCCTATATTTAATGATTTGTCTGGTATAAGCTGCAGAAAATATGAGTCATCTTTTGCAGGCAGAACTTTACCAATCACCATGGCTTTGGGTCTCTTTTTTTTTTAAATTTGAAAATGCCAGTCTTCAAAGCACAGTTTGAATAGCAGAGATGAATCAGAAACACCAGTCATTTTCTCCCTATGGGCCTGATTCCATTAGGAACTAGGTGAAGATTTCTGCATCTGCAGAGCTGAACCCTTAAAACTTTATTTTGTTTTATAGAGACACCATGGCAAAGAAAAGAGACACCGTTGAAGAGAGTATCTCTAATCATTGCTTACTTCATCAGCCTGATCTGCCACAAGAGGGCAGAGGCTTATGTCACTCAGCTTCATCTACTGTCACAGGAGAATGTCAGGGATCAGTAATGGGGAAATTTATCATTTTTTAATACCAGGGTGGAAAATCAAATCCCATTAACTATTTTTAAATGGCTTTAGGCCAAAAAGCCAAATGCAGCAACAGAACTCTGTCACCTCTGTTGCAATGACTACAACTACCATAGCTTGTTTATAAGGCATTAATTACTGTGCATTAATTAACTATGCAAAATGCAAAAAAAATAAATTACCCATACACACATATGTATAGAAAAATATGTGTATGGAGCAAGGCTTTGCTAGTTTGAAAAATGTGTCAAGCCAAGATACTGAAACCTCTGTGTAATTGCTCATCGTAATAAATGGGCAGATTTTGAAGTGGGAAAGTGTTAGAAATCCAAAACTATTATGTCAGTCTTAGAATAGTTCAAACTCTTTGTATTTGCTGAGCAAAGATGAGTGAATCTGCTACTAAGGGCATAAATAGGCCTTCTTTTAGGAGAGACAGTAAAAGAAACAATAGACACATGATGCTCTGACCTGCCATCAATACACCACACTGCTGGCTTGGTGCTGAATGGGCAGCAGAGAAACTCACATCAATAATGTGTTATATTCTGCACTGGTACAATGGTTTTGATGGGAAAGTGAGGAAATTAAAAAATCTATCTGTTTTTATACTGGGGTAGCTTACACTGCATACTCTGACTTTCACTGCCTTAAAATTTCCTATAATAAATTGAAGCTGATGGAACTATGACTTAACAATTTGTGGGCTTAGATTCTGACAAAATCAACTACTGAATGAAATCTTCAATACCATTCATTGATGCATTTGTCTTTAACAGAAACTGCCTAAAAACCACAGGAATTTCTTTTTCTTCTTGCTAGTATTGCAGCTGTAAAGCAAGAGCATGTTTTTTTTCCTGAACACCAGCTTAGTAAAAAACTACATTCCAGAAGGAAGAGAGGAAAAGATAATGCTCTGTTCAATTTTTGGTAATGCATATTTTAACAAAATGCAGACTGGTATAGTGAGACTGCTACCATGCTCTTTGTTCAATGCTTTCTTAAAGATAATGTTAGACACCATCAGTGGGAGGAGATAGAGCAAAAATCCCTGCACATTTTCAAGCTCACAAAACTGATGGGGATGATTGTAATTATAAAGGACAGCATGAAGGAGGTAGATACAAAATTCTGATAGGATAACTTGGCTAGCACAGTGTTCTGTCAAAAATTAAAACCTATCTACTGCAGGAGTAAAAAAACTCCAACAGCCATTTCTCCACCCTCAAGAATTTTGGGAAAAAAACAAAACAAAACAAACAAAATAAAAAACCACTGCAGAAAACCCTCCACAATTCTCCTTCAGGTAAAGATATTTCATATTCCAGAATCTGAAATATATTAATTTAAAAAGATTTTAGGTTGCAAAAAATACTCTCATTTAAAATTGACGGAGACTTAAAATAAAAAAAAGGGGGGATTTTCGCTTTTATGATTGGAAAACTAAATATAGTCTATTATCTGGGAATCCCACAGTCTCTGGGTCTGCAATTTCCCATGGGCTACCACAGACACAATGAGGTCAGGTGAACTGTTGGGAATCTACACAGGATTTACCAGAATCTTCTCTGGTTTCAATAAAAAACTAAATGCAATTACTACATTTCCACTTTTTCCTGACAAACTAATACTGTCTGATAGAAATATCCTGCTAGAATTTTTCCAACCAGGCCCGGTCTCTGTTATAGATGAATTTGTGACAGCATTAACACCATTAATGCAGCAGAGACAAAAATCAAAGGACTGATTCCAGCTTATACTTCTAATTTTAGACCAAGCCTTGGACAACTGTTACTACCACATCAGTTGGGATTATCAAGTACATCTGACTTATTTCCAGCCACTGCAAGAGTACTAGTATATAAAAATTCTTTTGTGTTTTTTTTGGGGGCAAACTATATCCAGTTTAAACAGCAGTCAAAACGTAAGTGGCTGATTCTGCTAGGTTGATCCAAGGAGTTACAAGATAATCTAGGGAAGTTAGGTACCCAGGTTCCACTCAGAAGTAAATAAAGACAGAAGAAGCCCCAGCAGACTAGCAGACAAAAAAACCCTCTGTGATGGAGGGTGGGGGTAAAGACATCCAGTTCTGGCCAATAAACCACTGTGAGCATAGCAATGAGCCAAAAATGCCACCAAATGTACCAGTGACAGTGTAGCACATTAAGGACCTTCACACACGCATCCTCTGCACGCTGGAATAAATTATCTGAAGACAGGCACTTAATTATTTGGGCTTCCCTTCTTCTGAAGATTAGCTGGCTGATGATACCTGACTTTTTCAAAACAACTCATAAATTAGGCTAATCTGTTCAAAAGCATAAAAACTGTGGATTTGTTCTTAGCTGCTGCAAATTCAAATCTGTGCCTCCCACTTCCCAAGCACACATCCTTGGAACCAGAGAGTGGGAAAGCTGCTTACAGCAGTAACAAAAATCAGGCCCAGAACACGTTAGTTTTGTTAGAATACATCAGGAAGTCTATTTGCATACTTTCCAAAAATAAAACTGTACAGACACCTTAAGCTCTTCAGTCAGTTTTCTTCCCATGTCAGGAGATGGCACATTTTACTGAGTTAAAATCAATTGTAAATTCCCACAGATTTCAACTGAGACAGGTTATCACTGCAAAACAGTAATGCCAAAGACAAAGAAATGACATCATGTGTCTTCCTTTAATAACTGGATTAATCTGTACTTTAAAATATTTTTAAATATCATTTCTATACCCAGAAGGTCAGCTATCGTTCTTGTACCCTTTATAATAAGACAGCTGTGAAGGGGACTGATTAAAAAAAGGTGTCATTTTAATGAAGTTTCCATTCTCAATTGGTTTTCCTAAAGAAACTTGTACATGCATAAAACCTTACAGCCAGGCCTGACTCACAGCCATTAGTTCTGCCAAGTATAAAAGACATCCATAATCCTTCCCAACAATGTATAAGACATATTTCTGCTGAATAAACTTTGCAAGTGTTATTAATATTTTTGCTACTTAATATGCCTTTATGTTAGACATCTACTTCTCACACTATTCTCTTCAGAATTCCTAATTTCTTTGTATCATTTTCAAAAATATAGATTGTAATATTCTTCTCCAAATATTTAGTATCAGTGAATCTGTAAACACAGAGAAGGATCTGAAAGGACTCACCTGATGTAAATTTAGGATACTGCCACTACCACGGCAACTAGATCATTACAGTGAATTATGAAAGAAAGTGCTAAAAAAAGATTAAATTGTTATAAAGCAGTGATTTAAATGAGAGTCAAGCAAATTCACAAAAGGAGCTTGGCCTTTATGAGAAAGGAGGAAAATGTGATTAGTAAAGGGATATTTGTGATTAGTCTACATCCACATTTTAAAAAATTTATGCAACATTGCCAATCAATTGTTTGATAAGGAAAGCACAAGTCATTTGGTGAAAGAAATGAAGAAAATTGTTACCCTTTCACAGGTAATGCAAGACTTGGGAGAGAAAGAGTGTGACTGATCCTCATCAGTTTCAATGCAAAGTGGTATAGGTTCACTGGAACTCAAGCAAAGAAAAAACATGGAAAACACAGACTTCATTGGTGAATCTCAGCTGAGCCATCAATAACTCCTAACAAAGGGAGTGAGACATAGTAAAATTACAAGACTTTTACCTTTCTCACTCATCAAACAATACCCTAAACTTGTGTTTAAAAAAAAATACCTGAAGATGTCTGTATCTATCACACAGTGAAAAATTATGTAAAAATGCATGAAATAGCCCTTACAGCCTATTTTACTGGAAGCTGTGCGTTCCTGCAGTGGCCTGATGGCTACAGATGTATGTTTGCATTGATCTTCCCCAATACTAGACTGCAAATTCTCACAGATAACCTGGGTCTGCAGTAGCTGTGATCCTCCTTTTGCAGAGGAGTCTACAGGTGACTGATTTGAGCTGAAGACTGGCCAGCTTTGACGGAGGCTAGAAATGACAGAGAACATTCTCCTAGGCTACTTGTGGATATCACTCTCCATTTGCTGCTCCTTCTGCAGTCCTGGACTGCAATGCAGAAATCCTCCCCTTCAAGATACAGCCCAAAACCTACAAATATGCTGATACCATTTACACATTGTGTAAGTGTTTCATGGGGTTTGCAGAAGGTGGTTGATACTCCTTCAGTCTTAGAACTATCTGATTCCAAACTGATATCAAAGATGTCCAATTACCAGATTCTGCTGTGAGAAAATGTATCGTGTCATGGCTGTCTCTATCTCACTAAAACTAACTGCAGCAATATTACTATTTAACTCTCTTGAAAATATGTAGGTTAAGTAGGTTTTGAACTCAAATCTGACACATTAAATGTAAACAGGTAATACATTGAATTAATAAAATGTCTAATGTAATCCAATACAGAGCTTCTCTTTAAGGGAAGTGATGAATTCATACAGTGTTTTCTATTTCACAGTAAATTGAACCAGTTGAAATAATTCAATTTTGAGAAGTTTATTTCAAAGCTGCTAGGTCTGTGCACTGCAAGTTCTGACCTGGTGTAATTGCCATCCTTTCTTGTCAGGCTTTTGGTTGCACCAAGAGGATCATACTTTTATGCTTCTGTGTTGGAAGAATTTTAAAAATTTTTTTCAGAGTCGTTGTCTTAACTCTTCCACAGCCTTAAAACAAAAATATTTCAACCTGTTGTACTAATCCTTTTTAATCTGATACACTGATTCCAATATTTGCTCATATGTGAGCACTACAGCAACTATATGTTAATTAGTACAGCCCATACATTTCACTAAGGACATTGCTTTTTCCATTTGTCGTAGTATCCTCAAGTAAAAAAATACTTAATTGCAAAATATAATTAAAACAAAATCAACTATTTCAATATGTACTGTTTTATGTAGTAGAGTAGAAACCTATACAACTAGAACAATAATTGAGAAATGTTTTTAATATTTTTCAGTCTTGATCTGTCCTTACTTGTGGAAACAGTTTCAAAGGAAAGCGTATCTTGCATGTTAAGTTCAATAAGGCAAAAGAATTTACTTTTTGAAGACAGAATTATTTAATTTCAAAAGATAGAGTGAGAAATGACAAAAGAACAACATATTAATGACTACCACACAAAATATTTTAGAGAGCACTGAGAGTATTCCAAATATTTTCCCCTTTTAATAGTTTTTACAACGAAGAATTGACCAAAAAGTAATTTGATCAATATTCTTCAAACATGCATAAAATGAGGTTCTTGATTGAGAAAAATAAGAAATCATTGTTGTTCAGACTACTACCCTTTCAAACCATCTGATGAAGGGAATAAATTGAGATTTCAATACAACTGCAGTGATAAAGCCTTAATTTACAAGACCTTCTCTTGGAAACCTGGCAAACGCTTACCTATTACAGCTCCAAGTTTGGGGCATTAGAAGTCCAATACAATACTAACACAATAATAATGTGATCTAATTTTTTTAAAGAATCGATCATAGTGCTATAGACCAACAGTGAAAATGATTTTACCCAGAACCGAAAATAGTTGGGAGAGCCTGTGAAACATTAAAAGATGATAATTATATGGCAAATGTCACAAAGAAACAATAGAAGCAAAACATAGGAGATTTCACCCATCAGCGAATTAATTAGAAAACCCCACAAAGCCAGTGAATCATTACAACTCCTATGCAAGTACAGTTCAGAGGGTTATGTTTCAGCAGCATGTGTACTTGTCACCCTCATTATAAATATCCTTGTAAGGATATGACCTTCATTTAAGGTTACTATGTTCGTGTTCCTAATTACATAAATTCACCTTTCCATTCACACTGAGCTTTTAGCTTTCTAGCTCTCTTTTCAAGCAAAGACACAAATTTGGTTATACCACCTGAACTCTGACACTAGCTGAAGCCACACTATCCTTGATATTACAAATAAAGATACACTAGAGTGATTTTATCAAAAGAAAATTCACCATGAAAGAATAAAATGGGACCAAATCTTTATTCTCCTGCAAGACTTAAGAATAATTTACCTCTGTATGCAGCACAATACTTCATCAAAAGACAAGTTTAAATATTTCACAGGACAGCTCTGAATGCCTGACAATAGAGTCTTAGACCCAGTGAACTGTGTTACTGTGTTTAAAATATACTGAAGTATACAGACACTAGCTTGTGT
>VZTB01003749.1:15457-28941 GCA_013397245.1 Thryothorus ludovicianus
CGTGCCCGGTGTCGGTTCCCAGTGCCCGTTTGGGCTCAGTGTGTGCCCGGGGCCCGCCCCCGCCCAGCGGTGCCCGGTGTGTGTCCCGTGTGCGTCCCGTGCCCCGTGTCCAATGTCCCGCTTTCCGTGCCCGGTGTGCGCCCGGGGTGTGCTCTGTGCCCAGTGTGTGTCCCGTGTCCTGTTTCCTGTATCCCATGCCCCGCGTCCCGTGTCCCTTGTTCTATGCCTCGTATCCCATATCCCATAATCCGTATCCCATGTCCCGCATCCCACGTCCCATGTCCCATGTCCCACGTCCCATATCCCATATCCCATATCCCATATCCCATATCCCATGTCCCATGTCCCATGTCCCATGGCCCATGTCCCATATCCCATATCCCATATCCCATATCCCATATCCCATATCCCATATCCCATATCCCATGTCCCATGTCCCATGTCCCATATCCCATATCCCATGTCCCATATCCCATATCCCATGTCCCATATCCCATGTCCCCACCCCGTTCCAGCACTGCGCCCCCTGGTGACAGCGCTGCGGACGCGCTCCCCCCTCCCCGCGCTCCGTGGTCTCGCCCGTGTCCCCCCCCCAGCCATGGTCCGTTCCTCGCCGCGCTCCCGCGCACGCGCACTCCCGCCGGCCGCGGCCCGGGGCGGCGCCGCGCGCACGCGCAGAGCCGGGAGCCGTGAGGGGACCGGGCCGGGACCGGGCCGGGACACGGAGTGAGGGAAAACCGCGGGCTGGGCCGAGACCCCGCGGCGTGAGAGAGACCCCGCAGGCTTTAGGGAGCGCTCCGGGAGCGGCGGCACCATGAACGCGGCGCAGGGCACGGTGGGCAGCGACCCGGTCATCCTGGCCACGGCCGGCTACGACCACACGGTGCGGTTCTGGCAGGCGCACAGCGGCATCTGCACCCGCACGGTGCAGCACCAGGACTCCGTATCCTTCCCTCCCCGCCGTCCCGGACTGCGTATCCTTCCTTCCCCGCCGCCCCGGCGGCTCCGGGCCGGCCCCGCGTTCGGGCCCCGGCTCGGGCCCGGTGCTGCTCCGTACCGACCTTAACGGCGCCCGCAGCAGGTGAACGCCCTGGAGATCACGCCGGACCGGAGCATGATCGCAGCCGCAGGTGAGCGCCGCTGCCCCGCCGGGCACTCCGCCGGGCACCGGGGCCGGTGCTCAGGCGCTGCCCGGTGCTCGCAGGGTACCAGCACATCCGCATGTACGACCTCAACTCCAACAACCCCAACCCCGTCATCAACTACGACGGCGTGAGCAAGAACATCACCTCGGTGGGGTTCCACGAGGACGGGCGCTGGATGTACACGGGCGGGGAGGACTGCATGGCCCGAATCTGGGACCTCAGGTGGGCGCCGGGGGCTCCCCGAGCGGCGGCACCCCCGGGTTACGGGGCCCTCCCACAGCCTGAGCGCTCCCCCCTCGCTCTGCCGCAGGTCCCGTAACCTCCAGTGCCAGCGCATTTTCCAGGTGAACGCTCCCATCAACTGCGTCTGCCTGCACCCCAACCAGGTGAGGAAGCTGCCTGCTCTGGGGCTTCCCAGCTCGGAGAATCCTGTGGGATGGAGCTTAAAGCTCATCCCATTCCGCTCCCTGCCGTGGCAGGAACATCTAACACTATCCTGGGGTGCTCCAAGCCCTCTCCAGCTTGGCCTTGGACACTTCCAGAGATCCAGGGGCATCTGTGGGTAAACCTGAGGGGCTGCAGAGATGTATCCCAGCAGAAGATGAGCTACAACAGAACGTGGCTGGGGGGCTTCACATGATGTATTTGTGCTGATGACCTGGTGGCTGTTGCAAAGGGACAGCACAGGGGCTGCACTGAGCTCACCCCACGGGAGGAAACACACCCTTGGAGGGGGCTGTGACCCTGAGCATCACTGGAGCAAAGCTGGAGGAGTGGGGACAGTTGGGAAGCTTGAGGGTGCCATCACTGCCAAGGCAAAGCATCCTGGGGACTTTGGCCGTGATTCCCTTCAGGGTGGGGTTTGGGTGAGGTTCACCAATGAGTTCAGCAGCTGTTGCTGAGCAGAGAGAGAGTGGAGGCTCTTGAAGTGGCTGAAGGAAGCAGGAGCAGGGAAATCAATAGGGATCAATCAGTGCTAATGGCCTGGCTGGGCTGGGCAGGGCTTGCAGGGCTGTGGTTTTGCCTGCAGACAGGGCCGTGCAAACCTCTGTAAAGTCCTGAGTGATTGAAATGTTCCCTTGCATTTCATTTGGCACAGGTTTAATTTTGCAAATCAGGAATTTCAGACTAAATTTGGGATCAGTTATTTGGACCAGACTATCCAAATGCTCCTGTAGTGTCAGTGCTGTGGGAGTGTGTTATGTTAAATGAATATTGCTGGACGTAGGTCCTAGATGGGGAATAATCCCTGACCAAGGTGCTGCTGAGGTGCAGAGTGTTGGTTTGTGAGCAGAAGGTGGTTAATTACACCAAAGGTGGCAGCATTTGTTCAGACAGTTCCGTGGCTCTGCAGTTCCCTCTGCAGAGATGCTGATCCAATTATCCAGAGATTCCTGACGGCCTGAGTAAAGCCACAAAAACTTTGGACTCAGCATTTACACCTGCTGAGAGGGGTTGAGGAGCTCAGGAGAGACTTATGTGCAGTCAGATAAAAGCATTGAGTGGTGTTTGTCTCCTCGGGACCAGCCTCTGCTGGCAGAGACAGGATTAGCTGTGCCTGATGACCTGATCTCCTCTAGGGATTCTGCTAAAATTGTGGCCAGCGCAGGGCTGTCGATAAAGGCCTGGTTTGAGTGGAGACATGCCAGCATTGTCTTCTGCTCTGAGCATGGGATCAGAGCCAGGACTCCTGCCCTTGGCTCTTGTCCTTCCCCTGAGAAGGGGAGAGAGAGAGAAAAACCCACTTCAGGTTGTGTTTTTCAGGTATCTGCACCCTTGAGTGCTTCAGTTGTTCCGTGGCCAGCCTGCCCCTTAATGCTGCCTCTCAGACGTGCTGAAAGCCACTTGGCTCCTGTGGGTGTCATTTGGAGCTGCAGCTGTGCCACAGCCCTGGGGCTGGGGCAGCTCTGTGTGCTCTGGGGCTTAGGGAAACAGCAAACCCTTCTGGGGAAGGAAACAGCCTTTTGCAGAGTGTCACTGGGACAGCCCGGGTGTGAAACAGCCCTGAGCTGCGGGCAGAGGAGGCAGGACAGGACCCTGCTGCCCAGAGCCAGAGCAGGTGTGGCTGCCCGGGCACGGTGTGAGTGCCAGCTCCAGGGACACGGCCCTGTGTCCCCACAGGCAGAGCTGATCGTGGGCGACCAGAGCGGGGCCATCCACATCTGGGACCTGAAGACTGACCACAACGAGCAGCTGATCCCCGAGCCCGAGGTGTCAGTGAACTCGGTGCACATCGACCCCGACGCCAGCTACATGGCAGCCGTGAACAGCTCGGTGAGCTGCACTGAGCCAGCCTGCCTGGCTGGGGACCTGGGCTGCCTTTGGGTGGCCTTGGTCCAGCCTGGACACAGATCCCTGTGTGTGCCTGCAGGGGAACTGCTACGTGTGGAACCTGACGGGCGGCATCGGCGAGGAGGTGACGCAGCTGATCCCCAAGACCAAGATCCCGGCGCACAGCCGCTACGCCCTGCAGTGCAAGTTCAGCCCCGACTCCACGTGAGTGTGGAGCCCCTCACCTCCCTCCCAGGGCAGACACGGGCCTTTCCAGGCAGGCAGGGGCCAGCTGTGCCTCCAGCTGTGCCTCCAGCTGTGCCTCCAGCTGTGCCTCCAGCTGTGCCTCCAGCTGTGGCTGCTGCTGGCTCCACACTGCAGGAGCACACTGAGGAGCAGGACAGCAGGCAGGGGATGCGGCACCACAGGGCTGCTGTCAGGGGTGTCCCACTCGTGCTCCCTGAGCTCAGGAAGGTTTGCAGCCCTGAGCTGTTCTACAGCTGGGATCCAGCTGCTGCAGCGTGAGCTCCTTCATGGAGTCTGTTCTGCTGGAATCTCTGAAATCAGACGGTGCAGGTGTAGGGAGATCTGATTGCAACGGGGGCAGGTCTCCAGGCCATCACTGGCCCTGGCCCAGGTCTGTGGTAACAAGAGACCCACAGAGGGACAGTGACTGATGAGGTTGCCCTCACGTCTCCTTCTTGCAGGCTCTTGGCCACGTGTTCTGCAGATCAGACGTGCAAGATCTGGAGGACTTCAAACTTCTCTCTGATGACAGAGCTGAGCATCAAGAGCAACAACCCTGGGGAGACGTCCCGGGGCTGGATGTGGGACTGCGCCTTCTCCGGGGACTCCCAGTACATCGTCACAGGTGAGGCACCACTGGGGCTGTGAGGTGGGAGCACCCAGTTCTGACTGGAGCATTTTGTGCTGCTGCAGTGGGGCAGCTGTTGGAACTGGAGAGATCTCCAAGTGTGCTGTTGAGCTCACAGCATGCTAGTCCCTGTTAGTACCAACACACCTGTGGTAATTTCCACAGTCACTGCTCTCCAAAAGAATTAACCCCCACATACAGAGAAATGCACGGAGCTGCTCTGCCTTGCTGGTCATCACCAGCGTAAGGATGGCTGAATGAGGCAAGAGGAAAGTATTTCTTATAATAATAGTAAAAAAAGGAACTTTAAAGGTAATATATATCCCTTTTTTCACTCTCTGTTCCAGCCTCCTCTGATAACCTGGCCAGGCTGTGGTGTGTGGAGACAGGAGAGATCAAGAGGGAGTACAGTGGCCACCAGAAAGCCGTGGTCTGCCTGGCCTTCAATGACAGCGTATTGGGGTAACAGGCACGTGTGGCAAGGACAGGACCTCTGCTTCTTTCCCCTTGTCTTGCCAGACCTCTCCAGAGCCTGGGACACTCACTGTACCCTCATGGAGAGGGCTGGGGCTCTGCCAGGGGCAGCTGCAGCTGCCTGGGGTGAGACCAGGCTGCAGCTCCAGCAGGACATTGCTGAAAGGTGTCCCTCTGAGGGAGGGAATGGAAGAGGGAGGCACCATCCCACTGCAGGGACATGGGTACAGTTCAGCTGCAGGAATCCCTGGGGCTTTGGATGTCCTTGTACCCCAGAGTGGGAAAAAAATAAAAGTCAGCCTTTGCAAGTGGTGGGAGAGGCTGAGCAAAGAGGAGAAGCAGCTCTTGTCTCAGTTTGCAATCCCTTTATTCAAAGAGTTTCACAGAGTGACTTGGAGAGCTGCTCTCCTAAAGCCAACCACCCCCCAGATGGAACAACAACCATCTTGTGTTGAACAGAGCCTGGAGCCCCAAAACTCCAGCTGCTTCCTGGGATTCCTCTGGGCCTGGGTCTCCTAATTCCTACGGACAAGGCACAGCCCTGGAGCAGAGCTGCAGAGTGACAGTGCTGACAGTGCTGAGCAGAGGCCTCCTGTTTCTCTAAACTCTCCTGACCTGCAACTCCAAATCAGCAGGAAGCTCTGGGGAAGTTGTAGGTGTTCCCTTCCTCGTGGAAGTCAGAGGCTTTTCAGGAATCCAGTTCAAGTGTGAGGGCAGAGAGGGCGGCCGTGGCTGCAGCACCTACTCAGGCAGGTAATAGAAGCAGATGGACACACAGATGTTGCTGGGGAAGCAGATGTCAATGCACAGGTAGATGAGGCGCTGCCTCCCCGGCCCTGCCAACAGCAAGGACAGCAGTGAGAGCAATGCTTGGGTCCTGCAGCTGCAGAGCCCCCAGGGATGCTTTGGTCCTGCAGCTGCAGAGCCCCCAGGGATGCTTTGGTCCTGCAGCTGCAGAGCCCCCAGGGATGCTGTAGTCCTGCAGCTGCAGAGCCCCCAGGGATGCTTTGGTTCTGCAGCTATGGACTCCCTGAGGAGCCAAGCAAGGGGAAAGCCTCAGGGATGACCTTTCTTACTAAAGCTGGAATGAGAGCAGGCTGGCAGCTCAGCAGGCTGCTTTGGCTGAGGATGAGGGTGACAGGGATTAACCAGTGATGTCTCAGAGGACAGCTCTGTGTGCTGGCTGGGGCAGGGGCTCAGGGCCCATCCCAGTGCCATGGCTCAGGACAGGGAGTAGGCAAGCAGCATTCAGGGATGGTGCACAATGGTCTGATTTTGCACTAGAGGTCACCTGTCCCTGTCCTGGGCCTTGGCAGCCTGTCCTGGGATCCATCAGCTGTTGTGCAGCAGAGCCTGATCCTCTTAGAGGTGCTGGAAAAGCTCTTGCCTGCCCTGCCAAGGGAGCTGCCCCACTTACCCTGCCCTCTCTGCACCCAGAAGATGGATGTGTGCTCACACAGGGTCTGCACAGCCTCCCCCAGGCCCCTGGGCTCCAGCTGCTCCCCTGCCACAATGCCCAGGAACTCCTGGTAGAACTTGGTCTCGTTGTTGTGCTGCAGCAGCTGCTCAGCCTGAAAGAAATGTCCCTGTTGGTTCCTTCCAAGGTACTTTGTGTCCCCACAGCCCTGCTCTGGCTCCCAGGGCACCCCAGGAATGCTCTGTACCCCAGCAGGTTTCTCCTCCCAGCTCTCAGTGAGGCTGCCAGGTCTCATTTTCTGTCTCTGGGCTGCTGGCAGCCCCAGCACTGCCAAGTTTTATTTCCATTTTGGAACCTCAGAGCTGGGCAGGTTTCCTCTCCCTGCATCCCCTTTTTGAGCCTCTGTTCCTACACTTCTCTGGGAATAAGGTGAGGACCAAGGAGCCCCCAGGAGCTGCTGAGGAAATGGATAGCAGATGGCAGGGGCACAAAAAAATGGGGCTTTCTGTCTTCTGGAAATGGAATCTGCCCTGCCCAGGCATGCACTGACATTTTGTTCTGAGGGTCTGCATACATGATTGCCTCCAACTTTCTTCCCTGGGAGTTGGTAACAAACCCCCTTTGTCTTTCCTCCCCCCAGATTTTTGAGCAGGTAACAGAATCCAGTGGGAGCAGGTCCTGTGGGAGCCCTGCTATTCACCTCCATGGGACACATCCCCCTGCCCCAGCCTGCAGCTCAGCTGCTTCCCACAGGAATCAGGGTATGGATAATCCCAGGAGCTGCTGCTCAGAGCTGGCTCGGAGCCCAGCCTGGGGGCACGGCTCTGCTCCTGTGAGCAATGAATCCCTCACAACAGGGGCTGCCACTGCTCTGCCTGGCTGGGAGATCCTTGGGCTGGAGAGTCACCCCTGCAAATCCACACAGGGGACAACATTCAGAGACCCTGTGCAAAGCTCAGTCCATGCCCCAGATGGCCCGGGAATGCTGCAGCTGCTGCTCACGCTGTGCTCAGAGGTGTTGAGAGGCATCTGCAGGGTGTGCAGGTCCCAGGGCTCCATCCTCCTCAGGTAGCAGGCTCGCTGCTCCAGCGGCTTGTAGCACACGTAGCCCTGCGGACAGAGGTGTCCCCTGGAGCAGGCAGCACACGCCCACCCCTGTCCCAGGGAATTCCTGATGGGGACATTCTGCCCCCTGCTCTGTTTCCTGACTAAAGGTGCAGAGAAAGGCAGCAAGCAGGGATGCCCCAGCACTCACGTTCCTGCTGTCGTACAGCACCACGGCGCTCAGGTTGCTCTGCGAGGTGATGTAGAAGGTGATGGTGCTCCTGGCCTTGTCCACCACGGCTGTCTGGTTCCTCAGCGGGTCCTGCTGGCCCTGGAGGGTCACTCGGACGAGCTGGGAGCCAGCCTGGGCACGAGGAATGGGAGGGCAGCACCCACCATCAGCTGCTCCGTGCAGCATCTCCCACCACCAGCCCAGCTGGCCCTGTGCTGGCCCCTGCTCCTTGCCTGATTCAGCAGTGGAGAGGAGGAGGCTCTGACCCACGGGAGGGATGATCCACGGCTCCATCCTCGCCCCCAGTGCCTCTCAAAGGCACCAGGTGCCAGAGGAAAGGGCCAGGGGACTCCCAGGCTCTGTCCCAGCCCTGCCTGCAGCCTGCCAGCATCTCCCTGCATTGTCCAGGGACTGATCCAGCCAAACTCGGCCCAGAGCTCAGCCCCTCCATCCCTCCTGGGAGCTGCTCCCCACACAGCTCAGGGCTGCAGGCAGGAGGAGGCTTCCTGCCCAGATCAGGATCCCTTACCTGGGCAGAGCTGGGGGAGAAGCTGAGAACCCCCACGACACTGACGCCAACAACTGCAAAAAACAACAAGGCCACGGACAAGATGATCCAGAAGGTCCTGGAGGGAGCTGGGAAGTGTGCTGTGGCCCTCCTGTCCTGGGAGCCAGGGCAAAAGAAGGAAGAGCAGGAGTTAAAATTGACCCTTCTGCCAATTCTTCTTCATCAAACATGTTTCCAGCTCATGACACAAGTCCTTGTGCAAACTGGTTGGAATGCAGAGCTGCCAAACCATTGCAGCACCTGGAATAACGGAGCCTGTATCCCACAGCACTGGAATTCCAGATCCAGCATCCTGGTAACCAGCACTGCCACAGCCAGGAAAGCTGCAAAGCCCCCGGGGCAGGACTGGAACAGCAGCTTGCCAGACACAGGCAAGAACAAATTAAATTATTGTGGTTTACACCGGAAATCCCCAGCGGGACCATGAGCATGGGAATCGGACCCCGTGTGGAGTGACCCTGCTTCTGTTCCCCTCCCTGTGCTGGATTTCCTCGCTAAGTTGTTCTCCATGAGACCAAGGAAAAGAGCTTGGCAGTGCTGTGACATTTCTATTGGCTCTATTAATTTACTTTAATTCTTATATATTGAAGCAATTAAATTTAACTTCATGGCACATAACGGGATTTTTACAAAGCAGAAAATGTGCTTTCAATAATCTCCAACACAGTCCACATTTAAAAAATAACGTGTTTCTCAATCCTCTGAAGGACAGAGAAATTCAATCCATGCCCAGGATTACATGTGCTCCAGCTGCACGAGGATGGGCTCATCCAGCCCTGGGACAGTTATGGACTTTTATTGGAAACAGGGAACTTCCAGATTATTATTCCAGAAAAGCAGCGAGTTAGAAATGCACACATCTGAAATCCTGTCAATTCCAGCAGAGCAGAGCCCCAGCCCTGCAGTAACTTCAATAAGCAGTGGAATTCCCTCCGGTGGGAAAGGTGCAGACAAAGAATCCAGCAGCCCCCAGCCCTCGGCAGGGCACAGCTCACCCCCGCCCCGAGCACCCGGCTCCTCTGTCCTGGTACCTGGGCAGCTCATCCCAGGTGAGCCCAACTGAGAGCAGCTGCCTGGCAGGAGCTGAGCTGGGGGTGCTGGGGGTGAACAAACCCTGCCAGGATCTATGGGAATGGCAGGAGCTCAGCCCCTGCAGAGAGGGATCAGGCAAGCACAGAGCAGGCACTGTCTGTGACAGAATCATGGAATCCTGGAATGGTTTGGGCTGGAAGGGACCCTAAAGCCCATCCAGTGCCATGGGCAGGGACACCTTCCATTGTCCCAGGCTGCTCCAAGCCCTGTCCAACCTGGCTTTGGACACTTCCAGGGGCAGTCACAGCTGCTCTGGGCACCTGTGCCAGGGCCTCACCACCCCCCTAGGGAACAATTCCTTCCCAAAAACCCATCTCACCCTGCCCTCTGGCAGTGGGAAGCCATTCCCTTGTCCTGTCACACCCTTGTCCAAAGTCCCAGAAGAAGGACAGAGCCACCCTTTGCCCAGGACCTGCAGGGACAGGGAATGCTGACTGCAGGGACAGGGAATACTCACTGCAGGGACAGGGAATACTGCAGGGACAGGGAATACTGCAGGGACAGGGAATGCTGCAGGGACAAGGAATACTCACTGCAGGGACAGGGAATACTCACTGCAGGGACAGGGAATGCTGCAGGGACAGGGAATACTCACTGCAGGGGCAGCACGGCCGGCACCGTCCCCTCCTTCCATCCTCCACTTCAGGCGAGGACCTGGCTGCTGCCGCTCTGCCTCCTGCCCCCGCACAGCCTGGGCATGATCCCGGCTCCAGGCACACCTGGGAAACCCAACCGTGTGTCCGTGGCACATAAATACCCGTCCCTGCAGCCGAAGGGGGAAACCTGAGGCGGGAGCGGGAGCTGAGCGCTGCTGTCAGTGCCCGGCGCGGCCCTTCCTGCTCACCCCCGGCACGGGCAGGAGCCACAATCGGGGCCTTTGTGTGCCCTCGGGGCTGGCACGGCCCGACACGGGCCCAGGTGAGGCTCTTTGAGAGATCAAATCACCAGAGGACAGTGGCAGCCTGCCCTTGTGGCAGCGGCAATTCCCACATTGCAGAGGGAACTCGGTGCTGCCTGGGCTGGCACAGACACACCTGGGCCACCCTCGGAGGAAAAGGAAAGGGGCTGTGCCACAAAGTCACCAGCACAGCCTGTGCTGCACTGTCACCCGTGTCCTGTCCTGAGAATGTCCCCGTGGGAGAAGCGCTCCCTGAGGACCCAGATCCTGAGCAGTCCAGGAGACCCCAGAGTGTTCCAGACCTGCCAGCCGGGCATAACCAAGGTGTGGAGGCAAGGAAAAGCTCAGGATTTCTTGATGTGATGTCTATCCAGGGAAAATGCAGGTTTTGGACATTTTCCTATCAAGGACAGCCCAGGGCTGAACAACCTGGCTGAAGGGAGCCCATAAGAAAGAGGGACCTTGGCCAAGGGCATGGGCAGGACAAAGGGGAATGGCCTCACTGCCAGAGGGTTAGATTGGATATTGGAAAGAAATCCTTCCCTGGAAGGGTGGGCAGGCCCTGGCACAGGTGCCCAGAGCAGCTGTGGCTGCCCCTGGATCCCTGGCAGTGTCCCAGGCCAGGCTGGACGGGGTTTGGAGCAGCCTGGGACAGTGGGACTGTCCCTGCCCATGGCACTGGATGAGCTTTGAGGTCCTTTCCCAAACTGCATCCCTGGCTCCCAGGATTCCCAATGCACCAAAGCTCACGGAGATGAGACCACACAATGAGACAACGCTGGGGAGAGCAGGTTTGAGAGTTTAATGGGAATTCAAGTAGAGGATTAAGAACCATTTGGAAGCCAGAACAGAGTTTTGAAGCACGACTGACACCGCCATCAGCACATTCCAGCATCCCTGAGCCCAGGCAATGGCTCCCCTGCCAGCGAGAGCCCTCAGCAGGGACAGAGCTTCCGAGGGATGCTGGACTCTCCCGGCCTTTTCCTGACATACCCTGACACAAAAAGCACCAGAGACTGAACCCAAACCCACACTGTTACATCAGACACGACCTGCAGTGAGTCCATAATGTCCATCTCCATGTGACCCACATCAGGGGCAAGTTCTGCCCCTGGGACTTTGCCGTCCTTTGTCTGGAGACAGGAGCAGGGAAGGGATTATCCACACTTCCTTCCACAGCTCCAAATTACAAACAAACCCCTTCAGAGGTTCTGGGGACTCTGAGCCCCTCTGGACTGCAGGGTTATTGCTGTACAAACAAGGTGACAAGTTACCAGGCAGGAAATGGCATCAGCACTGCCTGAGCTCAGCTGGACAGGAAGGAAAACCAGTGCTTAAACTGAACTGTAGATACTGGAATCTATGGAATGAAAGCATGTTATTTGCATATATAATTTTCAATTAATTCTATAACGCAAGAGCTTTCACTGTGGGATTCAGGCAGCACAAAAACCACCCCGAGGTGAGCCCCTCATTGCCCAGTCCCACCTGGAGATCAAATGGAATCATCCCTGAGCAAGGCAGCACTCCTCCTCACCACCCACCGTGCCCAGACCCCATGGAAGATCTGAACCTCGGGGATGGGAAGGAAGCTCGAGCTCCTGTCACACACAGCCAGGACCCACAGGGCTCCCTGTGCCCTCCTGGGCACCACATCCACCCACGGATGAGCAGGAATTGGGATTGTGCAGCTAAAGCCAAGGCCAGTGGCTCGTTGATGCTGAGGGAAGTGCAGGAGCTCGGTACACATCGATCCAGGGATTTCTGGGAAGCAGCAGGAGTGAAGGACAGTCCTGCATGGCTACAGACTCTGCATTACCAAATGCAACGGTTTAGGAGAATTAAATCAGTGCATTCCTCTCTTCCTCCCTCCTGGGAAATAAGATATATTATCATAGACTCTATTTATAATTTAAATATATTCTTCTCTATCTTTATGCTCAGGGAGTGCCTGTGTGTACATGCACTTTACACACACTCGACCTTGGGCAGATACTGTGTGCAGCAGCCAAAGTCTGGAACTGTGTTGGATCATCCCAGCCTCCACCACAAGTGCAATGTGCAGTGGTCAAACAAAGATGAATCTGTGAGACCTGATGTGGGGCTGTGCCTGTGAACAGGGCCTCAGCTGGGAAAAAGAACCACCCTAAGGGCCAACACCAGCTCCACAAGTGTTTCCAAACACACCCAGAGTCACTGCACATCCCAGGAGTCGTTTCCCTGAACAAACCAGGCTGAGCCATGGCCCGGCCAGGACGTGATCCTTCTCCTCAGATCAACCAGCTCAGCCCAGAGGACCCTGCGCCGTGGAGCACCACAAACATTGGATCGATGCATTCACAACCAACCCCAGCCCCAAGCCCCAGCCCCGGGTGCCACCGAACGCCCCCTTTGTTCCAAAGTGCATTTCAGACTGAGATGTAAACAGAATCATACCGAGAGGACAGAGAGGAGACAAGCTAAGGGTTCTAACTCCGGGGAGCATCTAGTGCGTACGTCACTGCCGCAGGTGCAGCCCGGGCCCCGTCACTCCGCCAGGGCCGGGAGCAGGTCGGCGATGCTGTCGACGTAGAAATCAGGGACCAGGCTGTGCCTGGCAGCGCAGCCGCTGTCCTGGTGGCCCCGCACCTCGTCCAGCGCTGTCACCCCCGTGAGGGTGAGCAGCGTGGTGAGGCCGCAGCTGTTGCCCATCAGGATGTCCGTGTCCAGCCGGTCCCCAACCATGATGGTGCGCGCGGGGTCCACCTGGAACTCGCTGGCCACGCAGTCGAACATGAAGCGGTTGGGCTTGCCCACGATGAAAGCCTCGCGCTGCGCCGCCGTCTCCACGGCCTTCACCAGGCATCCAGTCCCTGCGGGGAACAGGCAGCAGGGATTAGGGGCAGAAGGCTCTCGGCGTCCATGCCAGCCAGGAAAAACCCGCTCAGGACACCGGGAATGCAACGCCCCGGCTTTACAGGCAGAGGGCCGGGTGGGTCCCAGCAGAGGTGGTGCACACAGCCCTGCCAGGAGGCTGGAATTCCATCCCGCAGCATCCAAAGGGAACTCCTTTCGCAAGGAAAGGATCAATAAGGATTCTCTCTTTCAGGGGGGCTGTGGAGGAAAGGCTCTGGGATGCCCAGGTTGCCTCAAAGAATCCCAGAATAGCTGGAGCTAGCGGGGGCCTCTGGAGATTATCCAGTCCAACCCGCCTAGAAGGCAGGGTCACCTGGATTAGGTGACACAGGAACGTGTGCAGGCGAGTTTGGAAGGTCTCCAGAGACAGAGACTCCATGACCTCCCCGGGCAGCTGTTCCAGGGCTCTGCACTCCCCACGGGAAGCTCTTCCTTAGGCTCAGGTGGAACTTCTCGCGTTTTACCAACGCAACCCCGAGGTGCGATGAGCCGCAGAGCTGAGCACGGAGACCCCCCAGACCTCGGCCCACCCCCTGCGCCCCCCCCGCCCCGCGCACCGGGGATGCCGGCGCCG
>VZTB01003749.1:30136-76513 GCA_013397245.1 Thryothorus ludovicianus
GGGGGCCGGGCCGGTGCTGTCAGCGGCGGGCTCACGGTGCCGGGAGGGGCTGTGCTGGCCGCGCTGCCGCCGGGGTGCCGGGCCGGGGGCTCCCTGCACGCCGAGCCCCAGGGCTCGCTGACCGCCTTTCCCCCCGCAGACGAGGCTGACGTGCACAAGTGCGGGCGCTGCCAGGCGGAATTCAGCTCGCTGGAGGAGTTCGTGCAGCACAAGCTGCAGAAGGGCTGCCAGCGCCCTCCCGACGCGCTCGCGGGGCTCCTCGGCCAGGAAGGACAAAAGGTGACAGCGGCTTCTCCGAGCCGGGGCTGTCGATAATTAGGATGCCACGGTCTGTTGGGTTGGAGGGGAGGGAGCAGCGTGTTTGACAGGCAGAACCTGCCCGCTGAAACGTGCCCTGTGCCAGCAGGTGGTTCCTGCTGTCGAGGAGTCCATAACTGTTGCTCACATCGTTGTTGAAGCATCTTCCATAGCAGAGGAGATCAGCAACGCCTCGGCCATCGTAGGTGAGCTCTGAGGTGCTGCCTTGGCTCCCCCGGGGAGGCTGATGCCTGTTCCCTCATCTGTGGCCTCCTCTGAGGCTTTGGGCTGTGGTTGGGTGGGTGTCACCTCTGTGTCACTGGGATTTGGGGCAGGGTGTTCCTGCAGAGCGCTGGGGGCAGCCCTGGGCCAGCTCTGCAATCCTCCCCCCTCAGGGTCATGGAATAGTCATGGATGGGTTGGGAGGGACCTTAGAGCCCACCCAGTGCCACCCCTGCCATGGTCAGGGACCCCTCCCACTGTCCCAGGCTGCTCCAAGCCCCATCCAGCCTGGCCTTGGGCACTGCCAGGGATCCAGGGGCAGCCACAGCTGCTCTGGGCACTTGTGCCAGGGCCTGGCCACCCTCACAGGTATCAATTCTTTTGCAATATCTATGCTAAATCTCCCATCTTCAGCTTATTTAATACAACTAATTAATACAAATTAGCTGTTAAACTCTATTCCAGAAGTGCCCATTTTATGCTGCTATAATGAGAAACTTGCAAAGACTCTGGTTGCAGGTTTAAAATATCTGTTCTTCTTTCTGCATAAAATGCTGAAACAGTAGCTAGTTTGTTGGGTAAAGCTGTGTCCTGTAAAGAACCCGAGTGTCTCCCCACCTTTTCCCAGGCAGTGGGCACATCAAAGAGGTCATTGTAGCAGGAGACCATGTGTTTGAGAACCCGAATGGCCACGTGGATGGGGAGGTCAGTGAGGAGCAGGGCAGCCCCGAGGAGCAGGAGCAGGACATTTCCACCGAGCTCATCAAGGTCAAGCTGCAGGTGAACAAGGAGGGGCGATACGTGTGTGAGCTGTGCCAGAAGACATTTAAAACTGTGAGTATCCCCCCTGCTGGTGTGGGTTAGGGGGCCTTTGGGCTGGCTGTAAGCTGAGAGATCCCAAAACTCAGTCACAGTGTGCTTTACTGCCTGCCACGCTTCCCAGAGGGAAGTTCTGCTTTCACAAGGAGCCTCNCTCAGGGTCATGGAATAGTCATGGATGGATTGGGAGGGACCTTAGAGCCCACCCAGTGCCACCCCTGCCATGGTCAGGGACACCTCCCACTGTCCCAGGCTGCTCCAAGCCCCATCCAGCCTGGCCATGGGCACTGCCAGGGATCCAGGGGCAGCCACAGCTGCTCTGGGCACTTGTGCCAGGGCCTGGCCACCCTCACAGGGATCAATTCTTTTGCAATATCTATGCTAAATCTCCCATCTTCAGCTTATTTAATACAACTAATTAATACAAATTAGCTGTTAAACTCTATTCCAGAAGTGCCCATTTGATGCTGCTATAATGAGAAAGTTGCAAAGACTCTGGTTGCAGGTTTAAAATATCTGTTCTTCTTCTTTCTGCATGAAATGCTGAAACAGTAGCTGGTTTGTTGGGTAAAGCTGTGTCCTGTAAAGAACCCGAGTGTCTCCCCACCTTTTCCCAGGCAGTGGGCACATCAAAGAGGTCATTGTAGCAGGAGACCATGTGTTTGAGAACCCGAATGGCCACGTGGATGGGGAGGTCAGTGAGGAGCAGGGCAGCCCCGAGGAGCAGGAGCAGGACATTTCCACCGAGCTCATCAAGGTCAAGCTGCAGGTGAACAAGGAGGGGCGATACGTGTGTGAGCTGTGCCAGAAGACATTTAAAACTGTGAGTATCCCCCCTGCTGGTGTGGGTTAGGGGGCCTTTGGGCTGGCTGTAAGCTGAGAGATCCCAAAACTCAGTCACAGTGTGCTTTACTGCCTGCCACACTTCCCAGGGGGAAGTTCTTCTTTCACAAGGAGCCTCGTTGTTCTTTACAGCTAAAACATAAAATCCTTAAACTACTTGGAACGTCTCTTAAAGGAAATTCTTTCCCTAGGCCAGCATCCTCAAAGCTCACATGATCACTCACAGCAGCAGGAAGGACTATGAGTGTAAACTCTGTGGGACTTCCTTCAGGACAAAGGGGTCTCTGATCCGGCACCATCGGCGGCACACGGGTAAGAACTCTCCAAAATAAGAGTTCCTTGTTCCTGGAGCTGTCTGTGGTTATCCATCTGCCTTCCAGTGGAATTCCTTGCTGCATCCCATGTGTTGCTGAGCTGAGACCATTGAGCTCCCCAGCATTTGGGGTGCTGGGAGGCAGTGGAAGGTTCTGGGATGGGCACAGTCGTGTGCTGTAGAAAGCTGAACGTGTTCTTCAGCCTGTCACACAGAGCTGCTCCTGGCAGTGCTGGCTTTAACGTGGTTGTTCTGATTCTTGTCATTTCCAGATGAAAGACCTTACAAATGCAAGAAATGTGGGAAAAGCTTCCGGGAATCGGGAGCTCTGACTCGGCACCTTAAATCTCTGACACCTTGCACTGAAAAAATCCGCTTCAACATGACCAAAGAAATAGTTGTCAACAAAGATGATCTGCCATCAGGTCAGTGATGCTGCCAGGACCTGCCTCCTGTCTGATAAAGCCAAGCCCTCACAGCACTTGGAATGGAAATTCCTTCTGGCACAGGGTGCCCAGAGCAGCTGTGTCCCTGGAAGTGTCCCAAGCCAGGTTGGACAGGGCTTGGAGCAGCCTGAGATGATGGAAGGTGTCCCTGCCCACAGCAGGGTTGGGACTGCATGACCTGTAAGATCCCTTCCAACCCAAGCCATTCCATGAATCTTATTTATGATAAAAATTATTCCCACGGTTTTGAGTTTATATTTTTTATACCAGAAAAAGGTAATTTGTAGAGCAAAGCTATTACCTTGAAGCCAGATATTAACTCATGTACATTTGAGAATCTGGTACAAAGGTGACATTAACAGGAACCTTGTGCTCCAAGGCAGATTTTTTTAGGGCACAGGGAGTTGCTGAGGGGTGCCCTTCCCCACGTGGCTCATCCCTTGCAGGATCCTGCAGCTCCAACACAGACACGGTGTCCTCGATAACGAGCGAATCCATCGAGGCCTCCCCTGTCATCCACCTCGTGACAGATGCGAAAGGCAACGTGCTCCACGAGGTCCATGTCCAGATGCAGGAACTTCCCGTGGTGGATGCAAAGCCTCTGGAGCCAGATGTGAGTGTTGTTTGTCTCACACACCCCCCGTGTGTTGTAGGCAAAGGAGATTTCACCTCGTGAGCACGTCTGGGGTGCTGACAGTAAATCTGGGGGTGGAATGAAGGGGTTCCTCTGCTTGGTTCCCATGTGGGCTTGTCATTCCTTGGGCTGTACAGATCCACCTCATCTTCCTCCTCAGCCCAAGGTATTCCCTGGTGGATCTTTCAGCCCCATAGCACAGCACTGGACACCCCAGAGGGAGTGACCCTCGTGTTGCTGTAAAACATCGTGGGTTTGCTGAGCCAAAGTTCCTCTTTGTTCCTTCAGCAGCCGCATCCCGAGGAGCTGCCCTGCGAGGGGGAGGTGAACAGTGAGAACCTGCTGAGGCAGGCCATGAGGAATTCAGGAATTGTCATTGAGAGAGTGGCTGTGGAGGAGGTGCAGAAGCCAGATGAACCTGCAGCAGCTGCTCCAGAAGAGCTGGAAAACAAAGGGGTGGAAGTAGAAGAGGAGCCCTGTGGGGAGCAGTGTGATAAACTGGAAGGAGCAGAGTCTGTATGTTTGTATTCCATCAACATATGATTTTTTCACCCTCCTTGTCTGTACTTGGTTGTGGGCAGCACTGTTGTCCTCACGTGTCTCTGCTGTGCCTGTGGCTTTGTGTCAGGTTTTAGAGTTACCTTGTGCAGGTGTGATCTAAGGGAAATGTTACTTCACACACATGCTGTCTCTTTCTTGTCAAAGCTGGAGTGTTTAATTGGGAATTTGGGTAGCAATCCTAACTGGACACACTAGTACAAAACAGAGTTTTTCCCATTTTCTCTCCAGCAGACACCTGCAGAAAGAACCAATGGGTACAAACGTTACGTTTGCTCTCAGTGTAATGAAGCCTTCAATGAAGCTGCTGCCCTGGAATCTCACAGCAGGAGTCACACAGGTAAAGTGCAGTGGGGCTGCTGTGTCACACAAGTGCCCTTGGCCATGGACAGCTCCTCTGATGAGGAGAGACTGCAGGAGCTGGGCCTGGCCAGGCTGGAGAAGGGAAGGCTGAGAGGGGATCCATCAATCCCTACAAATCCCGGGGGTGCCAGAGGATGGGGCCAGACTCTGCTCAGTGACAGGACCAGGAGCAGTGGCCAGAAACTAAAACACAACGAGTTCCACCCTGACATGAGGAAGAACCTCTTCCCATGGCAGAGGAAAGAGCAGAGCCCTGACATGGATGAGCCCTGGAACCACTGCCCAGGGAGGGTGTGGAGTCCCCTCAGGAGACATCCCAAACCCACCTGGACATGTCCCTGTGTCACCTGCTCTGGGTGACCCTGCTTGCACTGGATGATCACCAGAGGTCCCTTCCAAGCCCAGCTATTTTGTGTTTCTGTGAAAGCCCACACACATGGCTGACAATCCAGCTCCTCTCCTTCCCCGGGCTGTTCCCTGTAACAGCTCAGTCTCACCTGTACCAGCTCCTTGTGCCGCGGGCTGCCCTTCCTCAGCCACACTCTTTCCCTCTGTCCCTTGCAGAGTACAGACCTTTCAAGTGTGAGGAGTGTGGCAAGGAGTTCACCAAGGGCTACCTGCTGAAGAAGCACCAGGAGGTGCACGTGAACGAGCGGCGGTTCCGCTGCGGGGAGTGCGGGAAGCTCTACAAGACCATCGCCCACGTGAAGGGGCACCGGCGCGTGCACTCGGACGAGCGCCCCTACGCCTGCCCCAAGTGCGGCAAGCGCTACAAGACAAAGGTGGGGCCCCTCACGACACCACGTTGGCATCCCCACAGCCTTGCCAGAGGGGAGGAGGCTTTCTCCTCAAGGAGCAAATTCCAGCTTGCCTGACTTTTATAGGATGTCCAGAGAAGTTGTGGTTGCTCCATCCCTGGAAGTGTCCAAGGCTGGGTTGGAGCAACCCGGGACAGTAAAAGATGTCCCTGCCCATGGCATGAGATGTTCTTGAAGGTTCTTTTCAACCTAAACCATTCAATGGTTCTGTGATCTGAAATTCTAGAAAGGTGTTTTGGTTTAGTGGGCAAAATAAGGACAGTCTTTGTAAAACCATCACATTTCTGAAGAAACTTTTCCTTCATGCGTGGAACAAATAAGGTGATAACAGTGTGCTGGTTCTGGCTAGGACAGGGTTAATCTTTGCAGTAACCAGGAGGATGAATGGCCAGAACATTCTGGTCTGGGGGAAACAAGTTCACTCTGCCTGTTATCAGGGCAGGTGAATTGCTCACTTCTTTCTTATACCCCCTGTCATCAGTAGTGTTGTTTCCTTATTTTATTTCCTTTGTTTCTGGTAAATTGTTCTTCTCTCTGTCCATGATCTTCACCTTTTGTGCCTCCAAATTCTCCTCTCTAACCCAGGGGAGGGGGAGAGGGAGTGGGGGAGCAAGAGAGTGGCTCATGGTTTGGAGAGTCTTGGGGACTCCCACTCCTAACCCACCACCCAAGGAACCATCCTTGTGTCCCATAAAAGACATTGAGTTCCGCGCTGGGAGCTGAAACCTTTCCTCCACGAGTTGGCCGTGTCCTTTCTGAGCCCTTGCCTTGCCCCCCGTGTGTGCAGAACGCCCAGCAGGTGCATTTCCGCACGCACCTGGAGGACAAGCCCTACGTGTGCCAGTTCTGCAGCCGGGGGTTCCGGGAGAAGGGCTCCCTGGTGCGCCACATCCGCCACCACACCGGCGAGAAACCCTTCAAGTGCTACAAGTGCGGGCGCGGCTTCGCCGAGCACGGCACCCTCAACAGGCACCTCAAAACCAAAGGTGAGCCCCGGGGGAGCCTGCTCTGCCTCTGGCTTTGGGCAGGAGTGGGAATGGTGGTGAGGGTGGGTCTGAGGACCCGTGTGGAAGTGGGGATGTTCTGCGAGGGAAGTGTCCGAGTAAAGTTCTCACCAGTGATCTGGTTTGGTGGGTTGGACTTGCTGCTCCTTTAGCTCCTAAGCAGGGATTTCCAGACTTCTTCAGGTAGTGCTGATGGTGTTATTCCAAAGGAATAACAATGATGCAAGTTTACTGGAGTTAAAAATGGATTTTTGTAGGAGATACTGAGATGTATCAGCAGAAAAGATCAATGATTTTAAATAAACCCAAATTCATCCTGCATGTTCTTCACACATGGCTTGCAAACCCTGAGTGGTTTTACCACCTGAATTTACCCGTGTGGTGTTTGGAAATAAAGCTGGAGAGCTGCTCTGCTCCTGGTGTCACCTGGGCTCTTCTGGGCTGTTCCTTGGCTTGTCCTGGTGGGCCAAGAGCCCCTCAGGTGACACTGGTCACCTGTCCATGGCATCCCCTTGCTGGTGCTGCGTAGCATCTTCAGCTACTGTTGGAGATGATCACAAAAAACAATTTTGGATTTTTCTGGAATTCCATGCAGGTGGCTGCCTCCTTGCCATGAAGGAGGTGGAAGAAGTGATAGTGTCAGAGGAGAGTCAGTCTGCTGACAACCTGGCAGCCACGGTGCTTTCGGAAGATCCGCACACGGTTCTGGTGGAGTTCTCCTCGGTGGTGGCAGACACCCAGGAATACATCATCGAGGTGAGAAGGGGCAGCCAGCCTCACTGGAATTTAGCACAGGATTTGGTCAGGGAAAGCTCTGCAGTTGTTCATGTTCCTGCTCCAGGCTTTTTGGGGAAGGTGAAACAGGCTCTGCCCTGCCTGCATGGCCCCAGGAGTCACTGGGGTTGGCTTTGTCTGGAAGGAAAGCACTTGGAGCTTCCCCATCCTCCCAAAGGGTGCCAGGAAAAAGGAGCAGGGGAGATTAACAGTGCTTCACCAGGAGGCTAGGCCTGAGAACTTCTGACCACACCAGATTTTAGGTCCTCACAAGTTTGCTTTTCCTCCTATTTCCTCCCATTTCTATTTATCTTTGTCCCAGATAATCTCTTGTTTCTAACAGAGACTGCCAAAAGCAATGAATTCTGTATTTCACATTCTCCCCTCCGTCACACAGAGCCAGTTCTCATCCCAGCAGGGTAACACAGCTCAATTATTGAGTGCTGCTGTAGTTTTTCTCCAGTAGGAGAAAAATCTGCTGCTTGGCCAAATCCTGCTGAGGGAGGACATTCTCTTTCAGTGATTTGTGAACATTGTGCATTCATTTTAAGTAGTTCCTGATAATGGGATTGGGAGGGAATGTCAAAGAGTTGTCTTTGGAGTAGCTACTGCATGTGTAAAAGACCTTAGTGAATTATATCTTGGTGATAAAATTCTTTTTATAAAATCCTTAAAAGGGAATCATCTTACTTTGTCTTTCAGACTTCTACAGAAGACATGGAGACCAGTGAAGCTACTGAAATAATAGAGGGCACAAGACATGAGGTAAAGCAGTCCTGCAGTGCCTGGAGGGGTGACACACGCCAGAGTGCTCCTGGGGTGGACAGTGCAGGGCTGCTCCCCTCACTGCCCTGGGGTTGGCAGGAGGGGTGACACATGCCAGAGTGTCCCTGGGGTGGACAATGCAGAGCTGCTCCCCTCACTGCCCTGGGGTTGGCAGGAGGGGTGACAAACACCAGAGTGTTCCTGGGGTGGACAATGCAGAGCTGCTCCCCTCACTGCCCCGGGGTTGGCAGGAGCAGTGACACATGCCAGAGTGTCCCTGGGGTGGACAGTGCAGGGCTGCTCCCCTTGCTGACAATGCAGAGCTGCTCCCCTCGCTGCCCCAGGGTTGGCAGGAACAGTGACACATGCCAGAGTGTCCCTGGGGTGGACAATGCAGAGCTGCTCCCCTCACTGCCCTGGGGTTGGCAGGAGGGGTGACACATGCCAGAGTGTCCCTGGGGTGGACAATGCAGAGCTGCTCCCCTCACTGCCCCGGGGTTGGCAGGCCCCCGTGCAGCCACGCTTGTCCTTAGTTCTCCCAGTAAATGCAGCAAATGCAGCAGCAGCAGTGCAGCAGCAGCAGCGCAGCTCCCTGTCCCCTCGCAGGTCGACAGCCACATCATGAAGGTGGTGCAGCAGATCGTGAACCAGGCCAACTCGGGCCACCAGATCATCGTGCAGAACGTCACCGTGGCCGAGGGCGCGGCGGCCGCCGACGCCGCCGACACCATCACCATTGCCACGCCCGAGAGCCTCACCGAGCAGGTGGCCATGACCCTGGCCTCGGCCATCGGCGATGGCGCCGTGCTGGCCACCGACGGCGCGCTGGCCGCCCAGGAGGCCACCGTCACCATGGTGGCATCCGAGGACATCGAGATCATGGAGCACGCGGGCGAGTTCGTGATCGCCGCCTCGCAGGAGGGAGAGGTGGAGGTGCAGACGGTGATCGTGTGAGGAGGGGAGGCACACACGGCCTGGCTGCCCCGGGGTGGGGCTGCTCAGGGACCCAGGGGGAACATTCTGGAGGGAAGTGGCTTCGTGGGACAGGGCAGGCCCAAAACGGGACAGGGCAGGCCCAAAACAGGATAGGGCAGGTGTAAAGCAGGACAGGGCAGGCCCCAAATGGGATAGAGCAAGTTTAAAACAGGACAGGACAGGCCTAAAATGGGATAGGGCAGGCCCAAGTTGGGAAAGGGCAGGCTTAGAACAGGGCAGGCCCAAAACGGGATAGGACAAGCCTAAAATAGGACAGGAATGGCTTAAAACACGATAGGGCAGTCCCGAGGTGTTCTCCGTCTCAAACCAGTACCAGGAGTGAAACCCTGGGCCTGGTCACCCTGAGGAGACTGACAGGTCACAAGTGGCACTCAGTATTCTGTACAGCAGCCTCGAAATAAGGAAAGTCCTTTGGGAATCAGCCCCCTCTGCCCACAGGACAGCAGTGGTCTGGTTTCTAAAAGGATTCAGAAAGTGTAGCAAATATGTGGGGTCTCACAAAGAATTCTTTAAATATATGCATTTAAAGCAAGTTGAAAAACCAAACCTAAGGAGTTGTGGTGTGTGTTGAGCACCACTGAAACACTCTCATGCCTTTAACCTCACTCCTTCAGGCCTCCCAGGGCATGGTACTGCAGTATTTCTCTTTGATATCCTGGACAAGTAGCCTTATGTAATGGTCTATGAATGCATCATTGTACCCTGCAATGCCAGCCAGGCTGCTCTGAGAGCCAGCCTGGAGGCTGGAAAGCCATATTGTATAGGAATTTGGTTTTTTTAAACCATATATGGATTTTTAATTGCATATTGTACAGATTGGGCATGTAAATAAATACATTTTTAAAAATAAAATTATTTAAAGTTCTTACTATATTTTTTTTCAAATTTCTCTTCTATTATACTCAAACAGAAGAATTTCTGGAAGGAGAGGAGAACAGGGAAACTTTAATTTCCTTTCTGAAGTTAATGCTTCAAAGCTGCAGTAGGACTTGGTTTCTGCAGATGGGATCCTGCCAGAAATCCTGAAAATCAGAAGTAATTTTTTTCAGCTAAAAACCACACAACCTTTTGTAGTAATTTGTTAACAGTCATGGGTTAATTGTTTCCTAAAAAAAGATACTCACAAAAAGATGCTGCTTCCTCAGCATTCACAGGAGCTCTGTGTTAGCCCTTCCCAGAGTCCCTTTGGGAAGGGAGAGGGACCAAATCCCTGAGATCAGGGGCCAGGGCTGAGCTGGCCCTGAGTCCCACGGAGGGAGGGAGCTCCAGTGCTGCCCTGCTGAGGCACCAGTCTGTGAATTCTGCAGGAATCTTGTTCCAAAATCTGTCTGGGGCAGCCAAGCCCACTGCTGAGCTAAAGTCTTCCCAAAACATTTAAAAATGCCCAGAGAAACAAGAATATCTTCATGTTTTCTTCTTCCTTTCCGGCACTGCAGGAGGGTTAAAGACCTCCCTTAAATTCCTCCAGATCCCTTTGGAATAAATGTTTTTGTAGACGAGGGGTCTGTCACGGGGCTGCGAGGGGAGGGGGGGGGAACCCCCAAATCTTCGGGCTTTGCACCATTCATTGGTGGTTTGGTTGGTGAGGGCCAGATACAGACTGAAGGAGCAGTATCCCCCCAGGACCAGTGTGAGCAGGATGACAAAGCCCAGCATGAAGACAATCCTAGGGAAAGTCAAGAAAAGGTGCTGCAGAGAAAGAGAAAAGTGAGTTAAAACACGGGAGGGTTGAAGAGCACTGCACAGCCCCAGCTGGAATGCACACCCATGTGCACCTGGACTGTATCTGCATTCCAGGGTGGTGTGTCCTGCTTTAACACCTCCACAAAGGTACCTCGGGGGCTCTCAGCTCTTTGCTAAGCTTTACCACCTCAGCTAGTCATTGGAATGGAAATTCCTTCTCTAGGAACCAGACCTGCTGAGTGACAGATCCTGGGGACAGGAATCTGCAGGATGGGAAGTGCCGTGAGGAAAATCCCTCATTTTTAAAGCATTCAGCAGTGGCATTTTTCTAAATCTATATATGTAAAACAGCCTGAAACCCTGCAGTGTGTCCCAAACCCCTGCATGCTGGGGGAACAGCAAAGAGCCAGCCAGAACATTCCCTAGCACTGACCTGAACGAGGAAGGCAATCTCCACGGGGTGCTCCTGCCCCCGGGCATCCAGGTAGGTGCCGTGCATGATGTTGGAGAGCAGCAGCACCTGGATGAGGAATGCAGCTGTGACAGCAGCCACGGCCCCAGCGGTGGCAGTGAGGGACAGCAGGTAGAGCAGGAAGAGGCCGGCGTTGCAGGCCCCGATGCAGTTGTTGACCCACACGCAGTGGTGATCAAAGCGATGCACGCACGTCCTGCACACACCTCCAGCAGGAAAGGGAAAACGAGAGTCTTGGCACTTCATTTTTAACTAAGCACTTTGATCTTTACGTGGTTTGTTATTTTTTAAGCTGAGAATACATGGGAGTTGCACTCAGGGTTTAGCTGGCAGTTTTTGAAGCAAATAAATTCTATCGTGTATGCTAAGAAAAACAATGCATTCCATTTCTTATTCACCAAGACTTAGGTTGCTCTGACAGTACTGCCTGGCAAAACACATGAAAGGCAGAGATTGTAGCTCCCACCTTTATTTTAGATGGTAAAAAGAGGTGATGGGTTTCTCATCCCTGGTCAGGCTGGGCAGGGCTTGGAGCACCCTGAGATATTGGGGTGAGATGGGCTTTAAAGACCCCTCCCAGCCCAAACCATTACAGGACACTGTGACTATGAAACAGAAAATCCTGATCTGATGTCCTGACAGGTGATAATTTCTCATTTAAATTCCAGCTGCTCTCCAGCTCAGCTGGTTCTGACCTTGGATTATCCCTCAGAACTGGTAATTCCTGTGAGAAGAAACAGCACCCAACCAGCTCCACGGACAGGCAAAGGCAGCTGTGAGCTGGGACCCAGGAAAACAAACACAGCCCTGTGAGCACTGAGCTGGTAACAGAACAGCTGGAGTGGGAACTGCAGCTCCTGGGGGAGAATTCCTCTGGGAATTCTGCCATGGTTATCAAGGAATTTCAGATGCTTACTGCAGTGCTTGGACCTGGCTGGCTTCTCCACAGTGCACGTGGGACACACGAGGCCTCTCTGGAACAACACCCCATCGTAGGCATAAACCTGAGCCAGGGATGCAGCATTGGATTTTGTTACTGTACCTGAGAAAGAGACGAGAAAAAGAACTAAAATATGAGATTTGTAGCTTTTTTTTTTCAGTTTTCAAAGAGCAGGAGCATGATCTCACCAGGGTTGGCCCGGGAGCAGAGCAGGAAGCAGCCCAGGTTCCCAGCCAGCAGCAGGTAGGGCAGGAGCAGCAGGAGGAGGTGGAACTGCAGCTCCCAGCAGTACACAAACACTTCCCAGGTGTATTCCCCAAACACTGCAGCCTGCAGGGCTACGTGCAGGACCACAAACAAACAGCTCCTGGAAAGGAAAGGGGACAGTCTATTTAATACTCAGCATCCTGCTTAACAGGTCAAGTACACTCAGAGGTGATCAAAGACTTTCCAAATGCAAGGAGACACCTCTTTTAGGTTTTCAGGCCAGCTTGGATTGCATATTAATAGTGTTTTCTCCATCCACTGGCTTCTCCTCTTCTTCCCACATATACTCCTTGAAATATGTATGTCAGCTAAATTCCCTGCAATATTCACATGTCCTTTGGATTTTCTTCCCTGTCAGTACAAAGTCTTATAATCACTTGCTGCTGACAAAATATGCCACAGCAATAGGCCACAAAACATTCTGCCAGAAGACATTTGCTACTCTGAAAGCAAAGAAAAATCCCCCAAAATAATCTTCAGAACTCTGCTAGAAAACTCTGCTAGAAAATAAGAGTGGCAGGAGGTGGGCAGTGGTGAACAGCAGTTCCAGAGTGTGTGCAGAATCCCAGTGTCCCCAGCACCTCTGGCAGTGTCACCTCCCTGTCTCAGGCTGTTCTAGAGCAGAGGATCAGCAGAACAGGCACAGAGCCACCCCAGCACTCACAACACAGTCACTGTCACACCGAGCTGCTGTCCCCAGAGAAAAGGCATTTCAATCATTCCTGAGGCACCAGAGTTTACAGACACAAAATCCACCTGAAAGCAGCAGGCTGCACGCTGGCAGCTGTGCAGCTTCCCCCTCAGCCACCTGGACATCCAGGCTGCTGGACTGAGACTAATGGGATTTGAGGGAGAGGATGGAGACTGAGAGTCTGTCTGACTCCATCTGCAGCTGCCAGAGAGGCTGGGGTAATTCCTGTGGGGATGCAGGATCCCACCAGTGTGACCAACATCTGTTACTGAGCCACATTATCCTCATCTGTCAATATGTTCAAACATTTCAGGGGTCCAACCTCTGAACAACCAAGGGAGGGAGAGACAGCAGCGTGGCAAACCCCAGAGGGAATCTGAAATTCCTGACGGGCATCCCAAATGGAGACAGAATATCTAAGGGTAAGACTGACAGCTCTGATGGTGGCAGGAGATCCCAACAGGAACCAGAAAGAGGAGAAAAAAATAATGCCAAAGGCAGGAAAGTGCAATACCTTGTGTGGAAGAGCCTGTGCAGTGCCCGCTGTGTCACCCTCTGGAGCTGGGTGGGGATCACCAGTGACAGCATCTGAGGGAAATGAAGCTCTGTGTTACCTGGACATCACTGCTGCCTTGGGGCAGGCTCAGATTTCAGTTCCAGTCCCTCATCCCTCAGTTCTGGACCTGCACAGCCACAGCACTGGGGAGGAGGCACCTGAGGTGCTCACCACAGAATCAAAGGTGGAAGAGACCTTCAGGATCATAAAGTCCAACCATAACACACAGAATCAAAGAATCCTGGAATCACTAAGCTTGGACAAGCCCTCCAAGTTCCTTGAGTCCCACCTGTGCCCGATGCCCACCAGAGCACTCAGTGCCACACCCAGGCCCTCCCTGGACACCTGCAGGGGTGGGCATTCCAAACCTCCCTGGGAAGTTCCAATGCCTGACCCCCCTTTCCGTGGAGAAAGAAGAGGCAGGAATGCTGCTGGGGTTTCCCACATGGGACTGAGGTTCCAATACTGCTGGGAGCCCCCCAGGCCCAAACAAAGAGATCTGGGTTAATGTGTGAAAGTTCTAAGGAGCTTAGGGAGGGTGCAGGGTGGGGCTGGGTTAAGCAGGGGATAGAACTGAGCAATTCCCCAGCTACAATATGCTCCATCAGCCCATCTGACAGATCAAGGGGAGATAAGCAAAGGGATAAAGCCTGTGGGTCCAGAAAAGAGAGGAAAAACCCCCACGAGCCAGCCAAACCCCAGCAGATGCATTTTCTCCAGCCCCAGCTCTGATGCAGCCCCAGGGCTCCGTGTCCAGCCCTCTCCAGCCCAGCTGGAACCTGCCCTGTGCAGGGAGGGAAGGCCTCGGCCAGGGCTGTGCCTGTGGGATTGTCTGACAGATCTCTATAGCAACACGGCCCAGGAATTAGAGCAGCTGAGCCTATTTCTAGCTGACATGGAAGGAAAATATGCAGTGAGAGCTTCTTGCCTCAGATGTGAAAGACCAGGAGGCAAAAAGCATATGTGGAGCTGAGAAGATGCTAAATATTTTGGTGTGAACTGGTACGTCTCAGCTCGGCAGCTTGAGGGATGAGTGTTTGTAAAAAGAAGTTTTTTTTTGCAAGAGGAAACACAACCCAGTAGAAAAGAACCTGCAGGAATCCTCCACACACTGCAGGCTAGTGCCAAGTGCCCTCAGCTGCTCCTCCAGGCCCTTCACCACCCTCCTGTCCACCCTTTGGATGCTCTCTAAGAGCTTCAGACCCCTCTGATATTCTGGGGTTTGTATTGTATTGCTCCTAATCTCATAGTAATTTATCTTACAGTGTGACCTTACATTTAGCATTGCCTGTATTTATATCCCAGGTAAAATATTGATCACATACACATGTATTTATTTCCCAGGCACAGGTATTGATTAGATTCCACCAGATAGTGGCTTCATACCACAGCAGTAATTTAATTGCTGCTGTTTAAACAGTTCATAGCAGCAGCTATTAAGAGATGGGGGAAAAAAATCAATTTCTCTGCACAGTGTGTCTATAAACCAAAAGGAAGGATAATACCAGTAATAAAAAAAAATCTGTCTGAACTCCTGTGAACAGCATTAAATATAATTTACAATTTAAGTGATAATTCTGTCATCCTTTACCTTCCAGTAATATTACAGCTTTTTTTTTCCTTTTCATTCAGACACAACCCAATAGACAGAAAAATGAACTTTGGTGCTTTTCCAATTCCCTGTTTTTACAATAAAATGCCAATTCTTAATCCTCTTTTAAAGCTCTTCATTCCTGCTTCTTTCTTAGTGAACAAGAGCCTGCAGCATTAGTACACACATTAAAGAGCTTCCCCTAAAATATCTGCCACCGTTTATAATTCTCTCCCTATTTTAATCCTCAAACCTCCCCCATCTTTTTCCTCTCGATGACAGCAGCCAATACCACAAAACTGCAAATTCCCGGGGCCTGATTCTTATTTAATTTTTCGAAGTGGCGTTACTGAAGAAGGCACTTCTGGCATGGTGAGAATCTCCTTCCTCACCCCAGACAGGCATAGGCAGGGTTGGGAGCTGGGAGATCCAAATTATTTTTATTACCTTCCTGGGCAGGGTTTAATCATCTCAAAGGAAGTGCATTTCTACCTCCTATCCCACTTCCTTGGGAGCAGACATTAGAACAGGATGAAACATCACTGTAACCACACACACTGGCTTCTTCTTTTTGTTTGTTTGTTTTTTGAGAACAAATACAGCAGTTTCACTACTTTTAGCAGAACAAAGCAGGGCAGATATCCAGAACGGGAGGCGATCATTCCCCTGGAAGTTCATTCTCTAGCCCCGTGCTTTACCTGGCTTGCCCTGTTGACACTCCTTGCGAGGAAACTCTCCTTCCTTCCCGAGCAGAGGCAGAGCAGGGCGGTGAGGGCCAGCACAAAGCACAGGTACAGCAGGAAGAGCGTCAGGAACTCCATCCCGAGCCCTGGAATGGGACAGGAGCAGCTGCTGGGTCCCCCTGGGCTCAGGCAGGGCCCCCTCCAGCAGCACCCAGCACCGAGGGTGATGTTTTATGGCCCCCTGTGAGGGGCAAGGCAGGAACAGAGCATCCCAAAATCCTTTAGGCTGGGAAAAACCTCCAAGCTGTGCCCGATGCCCGCCTTGTCCCCAGCCCAGCGTGCTGAGTGCCACCCCCAGGGATGGGCACTCCAAACCTCCCTGGGCAATTCCAAGGCCTGACCGCCCTCCCCACGTGGAAATCCCTCCCGGTGTCCATCCTCACCCTGGAAATCCCTCCCGGTGTCCATCCTCACCCTCCCTGGCCCAGCCTGAGGCCATTTCTCCTCTTCCTCGGGAGCGGAGCCCGACCTGCGGCTGTCCCCTCCTGTCAGGGCACAATGCCCGCCCTGATCCCCCTTTTCCCCAGCTGGGCGCCTTTCCCAGCTCCCTCCGGAATTCTCCAGCCCCTCCGCAGCCCCGTTCCCTTCCCTGGGCCTGCTCCAGCCCCGCGTTCCCCGAACAGCCGCGGGCTCGGCCCGTGAGCCCCGCAGCCGCCGCCGCGCCAGCTCGGTACCGTGCGCGGCCGAGGCGCTGCTCCCGCGTCCCCGCAGCGCCGCCGCCCGTGCCCGTCCCTCAGGAACCGCCGGGAATTCCTTCAGCCTCGCGGCCTTCCGTGAAGTGTCTGAAGCGAAATTCCCGTGCCTTCCCAGGGCCCTGGGCGGGATATTCCCTTGTAAGCTTGTCCCAGGTGTGCGGGGCCCGCTCCCGCACCTGCCCGTCCCTCCGTGCGCTCTGACAACTGAAACCGCCCGCCCGGGGCCGATTGGGTTACGGTGCCCGCCTGGAATTTGCCAGAGAAACTCAAACTCGTCCGCTCGCGGCGCCGATCCAGAGGCTCCCAAACTGCTGGGATGGTTTTCCCAGCCCTGGGTCCCGCTGTGCCGCTGGCTGGAGCTCGGGCAGCGCAGGTAAGCGTTCCTGGGATGCTGCAGGGGCTTCGGCCAAACAGGAGAGGAATCCTCTTGGTGGGAGGCAGGAGAGGAGCTTGAGTTTCAGGAAGAGTTTCTTTTCTCGCTTGGCAAGCCCAGTGCACCAAAGAGGACATGAGAGGGAGATATGCAGCCAAAATATTCCTGTGGCACAGCTGTCTTGGATGGCAGCCCAAGACACTTGGGTCCTGATGGAGGATGGAGGGAAAAAGCCATTTCCCCCCATCCTACTGAGGCAGCAGAATTTCTGCAGGTACAGAAATAGCTTGGCAGGGGTCACTGGATGTCACCTGGCAAGCCTGGCGGCACAGAAGGGGCTCGAGGTGGTTTATTTGGTGGGGGACGGGCAGGGTCTGTGTGCCACAGTCCCTGGGCACAGCCAGGACAGGAGCTGCAGTGAGAGCCACCACACTGGGACTGGCAGCAGCACTGCCGAGGAGCTTGTCCCCTCTTGGTGCCCTTACAGGCTGTGCTCGAGGACAACCAGCCAGCAAATAACTGGACTGAGGCTGAGACTCAGGGGGATGAATCTCATTCAGTCTTAGCGCTGTGAAAATCACTTAGAAAGTCTCATCGGGTCAAAGCCTGGAAGAAGGTCTTGATGGGAACCACCTCCATGCACTTGAGATCCCAGAAATCAGTTCTTGCAAGGAATAAAATTCACTGTCAGTGTTTAAAGTGCTCAAGTCAGTTAAAAATGGAGGGAAAAGAAGACATTACCTCACTGTCTGAACAAAGAAAAAGGGAATTAATTGAAGTTTTGCCAGTTTGGGCAGGAAATAGTAACAGAGTTGCATGAGTTTGTAGCAGCGCAGAAGGACAGATGCCCCAAAGCCCGGGCATTGCTGCTCAGAAGGAGAACCTGCCAGAAAGGAGAGGAGGAGCCGGAAGAGGATGAAGAAATGTGTTTCAATCCCCTGAAGAGGTGCCATGACCACGGAGGTCCCCAGGAGGAGGAAGACCCTCCGCCACATCGCGCTCATCCTCAGGCTGGGGATCCACAGCTCTCCTTGCTAAGGCTGTGCCTAGCTCCGTTCCAGCTGCCCCGGGTGTCCCGGGGAGGTTTTCCCCCGTGCCAGCTGTCCCGGGAAGCATTTCCCAGCCCGCCCATCGCCGCCGGCAGCACGGCCCGTGCCGGGGCCAGGGAGGCCGGATCCCTGCGTGGTCCATGGAGAGATGCAGACGCCCCTCCCGCCGGTGCCGCAGCAGGACGTGTAATTCCCTAAAACCTCTTAGCCTGCTAAGCCCTGGCATCCCTCAGTGCCGAGGAAGCCGAGGAGAAAATCAGAAATAGCAGCTTAAGGGACAGTCGGTGGGGGCTCTGTGGCCAAACACTCGGCTGCTCCCCTCTGCAGGACCCCGCGCAGCCCCGCACGGAGCAGCCTGGCTGGGGACAGCTCTCCTGGCGAGCCCCAAAGTCCTCGACCCCCAAATCCCTGCGGCAAAGCACGTGTAGGTTGCAATCCCAAAATCTCGGTGTCTCACTCACCCCTGCCCGTGAGGTCCCGCCACGCCCGGGTGCTCCCGGCGCTGTCCCGGCGGCTCCGCGCTGCGCTGTCGCTTCGGATTTGCCCTGTGGGTGAAGGATTTCCCTCCACGGGCACTAATCTGTTTTCCCTCCTTCCAGCTCCTAATTCCCCCCAGATCTGCAGGCTCAGGTCAGCACCAGGCTCAGCCAGGACGAGCACGGCAATTAGTCTGCCCGCGCTCCTCTGTGCCATGGAAATAAAGTTAATTAGGAGACGAAAAGGCCGGAAAGACCTTGGTGCGTGTCTGGCGCTGAGCTGGAGCAGCTGGAAGGGCGCAGGGCTCCCATAAGAAGGCCGGGAAGGGGCAGCCACCCCTGCCCGCCCTGTCCCTTTTCACCCACCCCGGACCGGCCCCAAACCCTGGCGGCGGCAGCGAGGACGGGGGAGCCGGGAAGATGCTCCCGGGAGCCCTGAGGGTACATGGGAAGCGCTTCCGGGGGTGATGGAGGAGAGTCGAGAAAGCTTCGAGCCCTTGGTGGGACAAACCTGCGGCCGGTGAGAGCCCCTGGATGGCCGCGGATTTCTGTAAGTGACCGAGGGGCGGCGAGGTGGAAAGGGGCTTTTCCCGGGAGCACAGCCCGGAGCAGCAGCTCTGGGACCATCCCAGTGCTTACTGGGCTCCTGCTGAAGCTCCAGGACTCGTGCTCAGCAGCCCCGGGGATGGGGTTTGGTCGCAGATGGGTTTCACCCCGCGGCTGTCGGGCTTGCCCCGAGCTTCACCCTCAGCTCTTCCCCTCTGAGTCCCGTAGGCCCTAAGAGATAATTTGCCCGGGTAAAATCGTCTGAGTTTCATTTTCGTAAGTGCTTACTGTGTGTTCAGTGACACGGAGGGAATAAACACGGGGGTAAACAGCACCTTCACAGACAGCTGAGATCAAACGCGGAGAAAAACCACACGTGGATTATTTTGGTGAGTGCCAGCGGGCAGTGCAGGCACTTCCCCACCACAGAACGACGGAATGGGAGGGTTGGAAGGGACCGGAGCGAGGTCAGCTGGACAGCACAGCATGGAAAGGGCACCCGAGTGCACGGTGCACATCAGCTGGCAGCGTTTACCCCGGGCAAAGACGACTCGTGCAGATGTTCGGGGCTGATGTGCCCGATGTCTCCTTGAGCATCCGTGGAGCCCGTCCAAACCCTTCACGTGAAACACAAACAAATCCTGCTGAAAACCATCACCCTGCCACTTCGGGATGCTGCCATCAGGGCAACTCATACACGGACTGAGAGGGCACAAAGAAAAGATCCTGGGAGAGCTGAGAGGATCCGGCAGATTCTAATGAATCTGCAGTAATTTTGTAGTTGCAAACGGCTAAAATACTGAGTGTAGAGAAGAGATGGTTAAAATCAAGCTGGTTTAAGTTCTTGGATCATCTGTTCATAATGTAACATGTCAGAGAAACGAAGTAATCATTTTACTAGAGAAATAAATACCAGAAAATGCCTAAAGGAGGCTCCTGGGGAGAGGGGGTAGGTGGGTGCCACAGGTGAGAGCAGGACTGTGCCAGGTCACTTTTGAGTGCCACTCGGAGCCCCAACCTTCCCAGCCAACGTGGCATCCTCAATGGCACCGCCAGCAGACAAAGACAGAGTAAAAACTGTTATTTTAAGGAAATCTAAAGGAAATACAGACTCTTGTGGCGTTTCTTCCCACTGTGAGTGGGACACAGCACACACTGCAACCCGCCACCCAAAGGGCACCACTCAGCATCTTACAGGAACGACCCCTGAGGATGGAACAGCCATCACAACTCCTCTCTTTTCCCTCTTTTCCAGTCTCAGCCATGCCGGCAACCAACCAGGGCTGGCCCGAGTCCTTCGGGTTCCGGATAAGCGGCTCCGGGCCCTGCTACATCCTCTGGGTGCAGGAGGGCAGCAGCGCGGCGCTGGCGGGGCTGCGCCCGGGCGACGAAGTGCTGGAGATCGAGGGCCAGCCCGTGTCCTCCCTGGGCTGCGAGGCGCTGCTGGGGCTGGCCCGGCGCTGCGGCAACGTCCCCCCCAGCATCGGCGTGGTGTCCCGGCTGCAGCACGCCAGCATCCCCCCGGGGCCGCGGGGATGCTTCGGCTTCGAGCTGGCGAGCGAGAGCCCCCCGCGAGTGGCCAGCGTGAGCCCCGAGTCGCCCGCGGCGGCCTGCGGGCTGGAGCCGGGGGATTTCGTGCTGGAGGTGGACGGGACGCCGGTGGCGCTGCCGGAGGCGGCGGCCGAGCTGGTGGNCGGGCACAGCGCCGGGCGCCGGGACAGGAGGCAGAAGGCGCAGGAGTTCAGCAGGAAGGTGAGGCCGGGGTGCGGGGTAAGGGGCACAACCGAGGGGGGTAGAGATTGCCACCTCCAGCCTTGGCACATGGATGGGGAACGCTCCCGGGAATGCTGGAGTACAGATTTGAGGCGTGGACACCCGAGAGAAGGGTCTGCTGATTACCTGGGAGAACAGATGGGTGCTGCAGAGAACTGGGATGTTCCCTAGGGGTGACACCAAGGTTTTATTCCCTTGTGCTACAAGAGCGTGGAGAAACCCACGGGGCAGATCCTGCTCTGCTGCCTGCCTGGATGTCCCTTCAAAGTCTGAGCCTGTCACCCTGCAGACATTTTGGTTCTTATTTTGTTGCAAATGGGAAAACATCAACGTGATTACATCTTTATTGTGTTCCTGAAAGCTTCCTAGTGGGTATTTTACCAAACACTTCGCCTTGTGCTAATTATAAATTTGATCACAGTTGGTTTTTTTTTTTTCAATCTTTCTAATTTCCATTTCAAAGTAGCCTTTTAAAATGCTGTTATGAAAATAACCAGGCTGGTAGGGCATTTTTTTGATCCCGAGTTAATAAAGGAACGAGACATCCATAAAGAGATTTGTGGGTATCAGGCGAATCCCCTCAGCCAGCTTCTCCATTAAAGATTCACAAATACCCACTGAGGTTTGGATTCATGGGCGTGGGAAACAGATACCTGCTGATTACAGGAGATTAATGAGGAGGGGCGCTTGTTCCACGCCGCCTCCATCTCTGAATTCACATTAAGCCGAGTAAAACATTCCTGGATGATCACAGGAGAGCAAGTTTAAGTTTGCTGTGGTGTTTGAGCACCTCTGTCCCCTCCCTCCCCAGCCCAACAAAGCCACCCGGGACAGCCCCGACCAGCCGGGGCAGAAGCAGAAGGGAGAGCACTCGTGCTGCTGGAGCACAGCTCAGCTGGCAGATGCCTCTCCAGAGGGAATTCACAGCGCAGATGTTTGAAGTGGCTTCAGTTTCTATATGATGTATAGAAATATAGAAAATACCGAGCCCAGAGGGCTGTTTTACCCCCTCCTTTTCCCGAGACCCCGGCTCTGGTCGGTGCTGCTGGTGCTGCCGCCCGCCCCCTGCGAGGCTGGGAGGTCGGAGGGTGCAGGTGGTTTGTATTTCACACCTGCACTGCCCACGGGTCACCTTTTCCCAGCCTCCTTCGTTTGGAGGAGCCCCAGGTTGAACGGCCTGCCTGGCAGACGGTGGTGTCCATGTCAGTGGCATTGGGGCACGGCTGGAGCTGGGCTGTGCCCGTGTCCTGGCATCCTGGGGGCATCAGCGGGAAGCCAGGGAGGTGCTCACGGTCTCAGTTCCAGGGCAGTGTCTTCTCTTGTCCCTGTGTGCTCAGGGACATGCTGGGAACTCCATGAGGGCTGGCAGCACCCCCACGGTGGTGGAGTCCCCATCCCTGGAGGTGTCCAAGCCGTTGCTGGATGTGGCACTCGGCTCTGGGCTGGTGACAAGGTGGGAAACAGGGCACAGGGTGGACTCGAGGGCCTGGGAGATCTCTTCCAACTGGAACGATTCTGTGATGCTGATTCCCACCCACCAAGCCCTGCAATCCCAGCCCAGGCAGAAATTTCACAGCAGCCCTCTGGGACCCGTCCCACCCGGAGCACCACAGTCTGTCAGTCCTGTGCGGGACCTGGGGACCGTGCTCACGAGCCAGCCCAGGGGACACTGCTGCTGTGGCTGCCCCAGATTTGGTAACCTTGAAGTGCTGCCGCTGCCGGGAGCCCCTGCAGTGCCTGCGCAGAGCCAGCAGCAGCGAAGGGCTCTGCCGGGGTCCTGGGGCTGCTGCCAGCCCCCCTGGGGAGCTGACAAGTGGGACAACACCTGGAAGAAATGGCTCTTCCCCCTCCCCAGGCAGGTGATGCCTGCGGGCTCCCTGGCAGTGCCAGCACAGGGGTGCACACAGAGCCCTGCACGCAGGGTCTCCTCTCCCCTTCCTGCAGCTAAACCCTGCAGTTAAACCTGCTGGCAGCACAGAAACATCGCCTTTCAGGGAAACCCAACACAGGTACGGAGAGGCAGCCACAGGGAGTTCCTGCATCCCACACGAGAGGTCCGAGAGAGGAACGAGCTCCCGCTGCCCAAGGGCAACCCCCCAGTGTGGGAGGAGTGAGTCCCGTGCAGGGTAATTGGCTCGATGGTAATTAGCTTATTTCTCTGCCTGTCCCAGCTGGAGAGGATGGGACAGTGGCTGGGAGCTGTCAATGCTGTTTCCATGTTCTGTCTCCCCATTCCCAGCATCTTCCCGGCGTTAAGGGCCGGACAGAGCTGCCCAGAGGGATCAGGGAGTGATGCACGAAGTTTGCATAGCTGCTAAAGCCCATTGCAGCATCCCCTGCCGGGCAGACTCCAGGCTGATCCCATCCCAGCTGTGCCAGAGCCACTCCTGCAGGGCCACTGTCACCCAGCAGAGTTTGGGGTCACGCCGCTGTCCCGGTGGAACGTTCAGAGCAGCAGTTCCAGGGCCGTGTGTGAGAGCAGAGCGGTGCTGTGTGATGGGCTGGTGTCTGAAGTGTCCCTCTCCTCCCTGCCTGCTTCCCTCCACCTTGGCTGAGCAGGGAGTGGGACACATTTTCGGTGTGGCAGTGCCCACGGTTCCACGCTCCCCTGCCCAGTGCTCCTTCCCTTTCAGGTGGATGCCATCCTCGGGGACCAGCCGGAGCTGAAGGAGAAGGTGTTCACCGTGCTGAAGCAGTACGCGGCCGAGAGGAGGGTGGAGTGCCTGGCCTACGCCCTGTGCATGGTGCTCACCCAGGAGCCCCACCAGCACCTGATCGACAGCATCAGGTACGAGGGGCCACCTGCACCCTGCCCTGGGGCCACCAAACCGCGCCTTCCTGTGCCTGCTGCTGCCGGGGGAGCAGGGCTGGGCAGGGCAGGATGGGAGGGTCCTGAGGGAAGGGGTTGGGAGGATCCTGCAGGGACCATGCCAACCAGCTTTCCAAGGGACAGCTGAGCCAAGCTTGGTGGCATCTTAGGCCAGCCCCCCTGTGCCCTTCTACCCAGGATATGTGGGGGCCCTGCACCCCAGTGCCTCTGCCTGCAGCAGGGGATGCAGCTCCCACCCCTGGCCATGATTTGGAAGGGATCTGGGATTAGCTGCAGAGCCCCTGGAGATTCTCCAAAAGCCTGGCCAGAAAATAATCTGAGTTCTGCAGGGTGAGAGCTGGTGCGAGTGAGGACTCGGCCAGGGCTGCCAGCAGCTCTGGCAGTGGGGGAGCTCGGGGGTCTCTGCTGGGGCTGTGGGCTGCCAGGGGTGCCAGGGAGTGGTCACTCATCCTGGCAATGCTCTGCTGGGGCTCGGGGTCCCTGGCACCTCTGGAGCCCCTTAGGCAGCGTGGCCGGAGCTGGGGCTGGAGCTGTGCTGGCACAGGGACACGTGGTGGGATTACAGCCAGGCTGAGACCATGGCCATTAGGGAATCAGGTCTCCATCTGGCCTCGCTCCGGGCCCAGCTTTCCAATTCCTGCTTTAATCAGAGGAATTGCAAGATATTACAGTTTCCATAACAACGTCCCCGTGCGGGGTCTCCGCCACGACCCGGCCATGGGGAGGGTGGGGGGACTGGGTCGGGGGCCCTGGCCATGCAGTGTCCCCCTGCTGTGCTGTGACTGCCTGTGGGTCCCCCAGAGCCCCCCAAACCCAGGGACAGCAGGCACAGACCCCTGCAGGGCCGGGGTGCAGAGGGGACTGTCAGCTGGCCACAGTCACCTTGTCCAGGTGCCCACGTCCAGCCTGTCCTGTCCCCGCTGAGCATTCTGCCAGCAGCTGGGGCTGGGGCCAGGGATGGATGGCACTGAGCCAGGCCTGACCCATCACCCCAAATCAAAAAATAAGCCCCCATCACTCACAATCCAGGAAAATTCTTTCCCCCACCAAGATCCATGAAAATACCTCAAATGCCTGGGATTTCCCCTTCGCCATCATCCCCGGGGAATTATGCAGGATTACTTCCCCCCACAGAGGGGATTTGAATAAGTGTCCAAATCTCCTTCCGGACCCAAGCCCCTCTGTGGGGGGCACAGCAGGTTCCCCCCAGGATGTCCCTGTCCCAGCAATCCCTGTGTCAGTGAGGACAGCGTGGCTGGACCCGGAGCTTGTCCCATGCCCAGCCTGTGATTCCCGGGCCAGCACCCCTTTAGGGCTCCCCAAAATGGCCAAACCCCCTGATTGCCCCCTGCCCCCGTGTGAAAGGTTAGCGCCAGGGCTGGGGCAAGTGGCGCCATGGATCTGGCAGCTAATCTGGCTTTAATGGAAATGAAATATTTAGCTCAGGGAAAAGATTTACAGTCTAATCTTAATGAAATGAAGTCAAGAAAATAAATAAAAAAGGTGCCTTGGAGGGCAGGTTTGCCAGCTGTGGGTGCTGGGGCAGTGCCAGGCTGTGCCTGATCCCAGCTGCTGATCCCGGGGTCTCTCCGATGGCCCCGCTGCCAAGCAGGAGCTGTCCCTGCTTTTCCTCTCACTGAAGGTGGTGAGCAGCTCCCGGGAGCTCTGGATTCAGGAGCTGTGAATTCCTCGGATGATTCCAGCCCATTCATCTGCCGCTGACTGAGGAGGGGTCTGGGGTCTGTGTCCTGAAGCAGCCCCCGGGGCTGGGAAGGTCCTTGGGGGGGGTCATGCAGGGGGTGCCCCGGTCCTGGCGCTGGCCCTGGGTGCAGAGTGGGGGTGCTGGTGTGGCCGTCGTGCTGTCCTGGGGCACAGGGCAGCCACCCCTGGCAGAGGTGTGGCTGTGGTGTGGGTGCAGTCTGGGCAGAAGAGCCCATCAGACCTGACCCAGTGAGTGTCCTGTGGGGTTTGTCCTGTGGCATCACCCCAGGGAGGACTCGGGAGCTTGGAGGTGCCCATCGGGCTGTGCCCAGTTCTCCATGGGGCAGGCTGGGACGGGGACAGTCCTGCACACCCCGGTGATCTCATCCATGCCCCTCGCCCTGAGGAGCCCGGGGTAGAGGAGCCCCGGAGGGCTGGGATGTGCCACTTCTCCCCAGGATGGCGGTGCCATCGGCCAGGGACGGGGATGGAAGCCGGGCTGATGCCAGCCAGGGTCCCCGCCGCTGTGCCATGCCCCGGGCAGGCGGCTGAGCCCCGGCATGGTCGCACGGTGGTGGCAGGCTGTGTGTGCCCGCGCGTCCCCTGTCACACAGGGCCGGCCGCCGGTGCGTCCCCGTCTCCCACTGACCCTCGCGCTGGCCTGATTGGATCTTCCCCCTGCACCAGCTGTATTTATTTTTGTGCTGCTGCTGCTGCCGGCTGTCCTCTGCTGTCCCCTCCCCTGCTGTCCCCTCCCTGGGCTCCTCCCGGGCTTCACCGCGCTCGGTGCAAAGTGCTGCGGCTCAGCGTAACCCCAGACCCCAGACCTCAGCACACTCGGGGCTGCAGCCACCCTCTGCCCTCCAGACGAGCTTTTCCACTATTGGATTTCATTTTTCCCCCCTCCCTTTTCTTTTTATCTCAAATGGATTTCATCCCATTTTCCCAGAATTAAGCTCCTGCAGATTTTAATTTGCTGACATTTTTTTTTTCATCTGCTTGGTTGTGGGCAGCGGGGATAATGCACGTGCTGTGCCGGGTCCTCCCCGCTCCCATCCCCTGCCCATATGGCTGATGTGTGCAGGCAAAGTGCACAGTTGTAGTTCTGCCCAAGGATGCTGAAATCCTGCTGCCAGGGGGGAAGATGAGCTGTCTCGGGTGAGTAACGAACGCACCTTTCCTGCGACTGAGGGAAATGGGTTTAAATCAGGTTAATTCCGGAACGTGGCAGCCCCTGGCACTGCGAAAACAAGGTGTGCGCGAAGTTAATTAACTCTTAGCATCCGAGCAGCCTCGGAGCTGCTCGGCTCGCGGACTCCGCCAGGAGGGGGAGGCTCGAATTTGGGTGATTCCATCACCTGCGGCAGCGGAGCGCGGTTCTGCCCCGGGGCACGGCGGGGTTCGTCCGCTCCGCTCCCCGCCCCGGGCGCCTGTGCCGGGGCTGGCTGTGCCCCGCTCGGGCTGGGGAGGGGATGGGTTATTTTGGGCAGGCCGTGGTCTCAGGGGGTCTCGTCCCTTGGTGCTGCTCTGATTCCTCAGCTGCTTTCAAACCAGGGCAGAGCTGCGGTTCCGGCGGCGCCGGCTCCGCGCCCGGTGCTGTGCAGAGCCAACACCCCGGCCCATCCCTGGGCTCGGGGCGCAGGAGTCACCCTCGGAGCCCAGCGGGACTCGGGGGATCCTCCTCGGTGTCACCCAGGGCTGTGGCACTCGCTCCCCCCCACGTCCCGGGCGCTGTGTCCCTTTGCAGCGTGTTTGCCCAGGGAGGCACCAGCCCCTGGCAGCCCGTTTAGGTTAAAAACATCTGTTTGCGGTAGAACTGGGGGGAATTCGGATCGCCTCCGACCCGCAGCGCTGGGAATGACAACTGGCTTTGATGGTGACACTGCCACTGTCCTGTTCACCTGGACTGGCATGGGGGATGCGTGTGACCCAGCCCCTCGGCCCCGCTGCATCCCTGGGGGAAAACTCCGGCTGTTTGCACCGTGAGATGCTGTCTGGGCTCTCCTGTAATGGTGTTGTGCTTCAGCTCTGGGGTGGGACAGTTTGGGGCAGTTTGTTCTTCCCTGCTTTGCTTTCGCTCCGTTTGCTCCCGGGGAAAAGCCAAGAGGGGCCGTGCTGGGCTGAGCTGGGCCGTGCCGGGCCGGGCTGAGCCGAGCCCGCTCCCATCGCAGCCGCCTCTGATCCCTGACACAGCTGAAATCGCTGCCCATCGGGGGCTCCCTTCTGCCGGGAGACATTCCGCCGAGTCCGTGTTAATAACGCGCCCAACACAATCTATTTGTCTCAGCTTGGTTTTCACGGCAATAAAACTGCTTGGCGTGTTTCCGTATTAAACTGCTCCAGCCATCTGTGACCGGCATTGGATCAGAAATTTCATTTCAGTCATTAGGATTTATATATTATGGATTGTGCTGCTTCCTTGCTTCTCAATCTCCTCCACGCAGCCTTTTCTCCGAGGCTGGGGGGAGCTTCCCAGCTCTTCTGGATGTGGATGGAGCATGAGAGACCCCCCGAGTCCGTGATGCTAACGTGGATATTGTCCTCCTGTCCGGGGTCCCGGCATTCCCACTGGAAAACCACCTGGATCACAGGATGGTAATGGAGGAAAAGCAGCTCTTGTTTGCTTCCATTAAAAAAAAAAATAAAAATCCCTAATCTGATGGCCCAGCATATGCTCAACTGCCCAAAAAAAAAAGGGAATTAGGGCAGCAGGGAACAAAACGTGTCACCAGTGAGACAATTGAGAGCGAGTTCCTTTTTTATTGGCGGAGTTCAAATAGGTCATGACCAAAATGCCTCGGTGCGAAATCTCCTGATAGGAGATTAAATTCCTTTGGCAAATCAAACTCCGACTGGGATGCAGATGGGATCAGCCTGGCCCGCCTGCACCCTGCTGGAGTCACAACTTTTATTTTGGGAAGTGGTTACTTAGGATGAGTTTTCCAGTGTCTTAAAGAAAACAGGGAAAGCAGAGTGGAGCTGCAGGAAAAAACCTTCCTGGGGATTTCTCTGAAGGTCTCGGTGTCCCCGGAGCTGTGGGACTGCCTGTCCCTGCCAGGGCAAGGACAAAGCCACCAGCTCGTGGTGCTCAGCGTGGTTTGGGACACTGGATTTAGGACAGCTGGGGGCACCCTGGGGTGCTGATGGGGAAGGCACGGGGTGTGGATCTGCTCCGGAGGGACTCTGGTGAATCGTTACTGGAGCTGGAGCAGGGATCAGCGGGCAGAGGGTGACCCTCTCCAAAAGCTATCAGGGGGTTTGGGCTGTCCCCAGGGATGAGCGGGGTGGCCGGGGAAGGGCTGTGAGGGGCTTCCAGCCCCGGAGCTCGGCCACTGCATCCCAGCCTGTCTGCACTCCCGGGCGGAAAAACCTCCGTTCCTGGTAACTGGTGACAATGGTCCCATCTGCAAAACATCTGCAGCCGGATGAGTGATTGGGGAGCCTCTCAGCACGGGGATAAGGGGAACGGAATCACAGCTGCCCGTCCCACACACACGGGTAGATGAGCTTCGAGAATTTGGGGTTCATAAGCAGAATGCCTGCTCTGGCCGTAAAGCCTGCAAGAGTTTTCTCTCCCAGATTTTAGCATTTAGCTGGACCAGCAGAGCTTTTCAGGACCGGTAGTGGTTTCCACAGCACAGTTCAGACATAATCCAAGCGTAGCTCAGTGTTTTAATCCAGCCTGGGACGTGTTTTTCTGCACAACCGGCAGACTCAAGGTCAGGTCTTTGCCGGTTGTTTTGGGGCTAAACCATACACTTTTCATTTCTCCTTCCTTTGCTACTATCTGGAGATTGTGTGTGATGTTGGCAGCTCTGGGAAGCTTCACATCCTCTTCATCAAACGCCAGTGATGTGCTTAAAGATGGCGTTATTTAAATTAAAGAAGGGTTTTTTTCTTTTATCCCTGCTGAAAAGCGCTGCTGTGTTACCCTGGGGGTAAAGGATGCCCCATGCGGGGGTTTGGGCCCATGACTCTGGTCCCGGTCCCGGTCCAACCCGGCAGCTCCACCTCCCCGCCCAAAACCCGCACTCCTGATGCCGGTTTGCCTTTAAGGTTTCTCACCCCTTACAGCAGGCACGTAATTTAAACACAAGCACTTTAGAAGTCAACTAATTAGCACCAGGGAGGCATCCCCCCGGAGTTCGGCGCCGAGCCGTGCCCTCCTTTCTGCTACGAGATCCTTCTGCGCTGGAAATCACAGCGCCTGCAGTTTTTAGGGGAAGAGGGAGGGTTGGCGGCTGCGAGCCGGGGCAGAGCCGGGCGGCGAGGGCACAGCGGGCAGACGCCGATGGTGGAGCTGCCCCCGGGGCTGCAGCGCGGCGGAGGCCGGGCCGAGGGGCTGAGCCAGGTGGAGGTGCCGGCGCTCGGGCCCGGCTGGTCGCGGTCCCCGGGCACGGCGGGGGTGCCACTCGCGGGGCGGCACCGGCTGGCGCTTGGGCTGTCGGAGCGGCCGCGTCGTGGGCGTGAGCCGAGCCTGAGGCTCAGCTGCATGAGCATCTGAAGCGTCTCCCTTTTGTTCCCGCCGCACCCTGACAAATGGGAAAGGACCGGAGTTTCTCCCGGCATTTTCGGTACGTGTCCCTGCTCCGCTGCCCCGCGGGTGCCCGCCCGTGCGGGTGCTGGCAGAGCCTCGTGTCCCACGGGCGTCCCGGGGATGGCTCTGCTGCCTCTGGGGGCTGTGGGGACCCTGCAGTGTCCCCGGGACAGCGCTGCCACTGCCCCGTGCCCGCCGCGCCTGCTCGGGGAGTGGGATGGGGAGCTGGGGTGGGAAGTGGTGGCCAGAGCCTGCCTGGGGCTGCTTTGTCTCCAGGACTGAGGCCAGCCCGGGGGGATGAGGATGTGGGGCTGGGGGTGCGATGGAACGAGGCCCGATGTCCCCTCGCTCCCCTGGCTGAACAAATTTGTGCAGCTTCACCTGCCCCGGCCAGGCTGGAGCCACCCCTGCTGCCCTCCCAAGGGGGCACGTGCGGTCCCGTGCCAATGCCCAGTATCGGCATCCTGGGTGGGACTGTCCGGAAAAGCTCACGGGACACGTGCGGGAGGGACAGGGGCTGTCCAGAGCTCTGGCTGGGAAATGGGGAGCAGGAACGGGACTGTCTGTGCGGATGTGGGTGGCCAGTGAGCCACCTGGGAGCTGTGGAAAGGGAGCACAGGCTGAGAGGCGCCAAACACGCCAAAAGGAGCCCCGAGCAGGAGCCAAGGGCAGGGGACGGGCACAGTGGGACTGCCACCATCCTGGCCGGGCTGCTTTGGGGTGGGATGAAGGTAAAGCAGCATGGAGCATCTGGGACCTCTCTCAGCCTGGAAAATGTCCTGAATTCACATCGGTGTGTTTGAGCAGCCTGAGTTCTCCCGAGTGAGTGCAGAGGCTGCTGCAGAGGAGGGCTGGTGCCCTGGGGCTCAGCGGCACCGGGCATGGGAGCGGGCTCAGGGCTCTGGGATGGATGGGGCTGCCTCTCCCATCCCCTCTCCAACAGAAACAGAGCTAGGGCTGACCTGGAGCACTCGAGGAGGAGGAGGAGGAGGGAGAGGAAGCAGAAGGCACGAAGTCGGCATTGTACGACCCTGCCCCTGCTTGACCTCCACAGACGCGGTGGGCACAGCCGTGCTCTGTGAATCCCGGTGGGATCTGCTGGGAGAGGGAAACCCCAGCTGGGTGCTGCCAACGGACAGAGCCAGGTTTGTCCTGTGGGATGGCAGGACACTGCAGAAACAGCCTCGGAAGCTGTTTTAGCTGCTTTGCTGGGATTGTTTGTAGCACTCAGATCTCTCCTACCTGGGCACCGCTGTGCTCCAGTCCTGGAGCAGTGCCAGGTCCTGGGCCGGGTCTGGAGCTGAGCTCCTCAGCCCAGTGGTGAAGCAGAGGCTCGTGCAAAGTGGGACAGCTCTGCTGGAACAAGCAGGGCCGATGTAATTTGCCAGTTTAATGGGATTGTGCTCATTTTGCCTGTGAGGAACCCGGATTTCTCCCTGGTGGGTGCCCAGCCTGGGGCAGAGGCTTGGGGGAGCCACATCCTCCCCTGTCCTACAGGGTGAACTATTTATTAGCGGAATTTCACTCTTTTCCAGTTGCTGTTTAATCACAAATGGCCTGTGAATTGCACCAATGCGTTACTTATTTTAAATTGTCACCAAATGCTCTGCGTGAGCATCTGCCAGCATCGGGTGGCTTGTGGTCTGGCACCTCCTGCACCAGCTCTTGTTTTGAGTTCTGTCTTTGGCTGGGGGAAATAGAGATGTCCTGGTCCCGGTAGATTTGGGATTTGAAGCCTCTCCTCCTCTGTCTCCACCCAGGTTTTGGTGTTCCCTTGGTGAAGCTGCCCGAGGGAGCCCTGTGGGTTCCCCTGCCAGCCCCAGCTGTATCCCGCTGGTGCCGCCCCTCGGAGCGGCTTCCTCTGGGTCCTCTGGCACCAGTTTGGCCCAGTTCCCGCTCCGGAGGGACGCGTGGTCCCCAGGCAGCCGGGGGTGTGCTCACACCCCTCGGGGCTGTGACAGCGCCGGCCCGTGTTCTCGCACCCCGCGAGGTGCCGGGCGCTAACGAAGCTGCGCTGCCGAACCTCCCGAGATGGTTTTGTCTCACAGCGAGCGGCTGCAGCTGCAGGAGTTGCTATAGAAACACTCGGAGATCACAGCTCCTCCAAAAGCCCCTAAATGTGCGAGCGGGGGCCAGGGGAAGGTGAGCAGGTGTCGGGGTCTGGCTGCTGTGACGGCAGAAGGAAGAGATGAAGTTCTCGCAGGGTTATGGAGCTCACCCCGGCCCAGGTGGGAGCGGTGCCTCCTCCCTCCCTGCTGGGATCCTGCTGTGGGCTCCCCCTGCATCCTCTGAGTGTCCTGCAGGTCCTTGCAGGGGCACAAAGGCCACTTGGCAGAGGGGAGGTGACCCGAAACAGAGTGAGCTCCCGGGGGTGTCCCCTTGCCTGCGACATCACCGTGCCCGTCCCTGCAGCGCCGTCACCTCCCAAGGGGCACGAGGCTCCTGCCTGGCAGTGGAGGGAGGTGGAATGTGGGAATATTCAAGGCTGGAGCCCAGGAGAGCAGAGTCTGGGGCAGGAGATGGGGAGCGACATTTTGGGGGTCCCAGAACGTGCTGGGGAAGAAGCGGGTCTGGAGGAGGGGTCTGACATCATTGCTGCAACGGAGCTCTGCATGGGATGGGAGAAGAGATGCAGCTGGTGTCCCCAGCGCCCCCAGCATTCCTGGTGTCCCCGGCATCCCTGGTGTCCCCAACACTCTCAGTGTCCCAGGCATCCCTGGTGTCCCCAGCGTCCCCGGTGTCTCGATATTCGCAGCTCTGCGCTGTCTGAGGCCAAGCGCACACCAGGAGTTCAGATCGTTCCCTTCCAGAGGTGCCCGGATCCGCAGCTCCGTGCCACAGCTGCCTCGGCCCCGCTCCTCACTCCCCTCCCTCGCCTCGTTCCCCCCAGGATTTTCATCCCCAAGAAGCACCGGCAGCGCTTTGACGAGGTGGTGTCGCAGAGCCTCATCAGCAAACTCTGCCGCTCCAAGAGCGAGCACAGCAACCGCCTGCGCCGCAGCCGCAGCGAGGACCACCAGGAGCGGCTGCTCGTGTCCACCCGCGCCAGCTCCGTGCCCCGCAGCCACGAGGAGCTCAGCAAGAGCCTGCGCAAAACCACCTCGCTCATCACCAGCAATGTGGCCTCGGGGGCCGCCCGCAGGTAACACCTCTCCTGGGGCCCGCCTTGGTGTGGATGGAGGGATGGAAGGCGGGAGGGGTAGCAGGGAAGGGGAGGGGAGTTCGGTGTGGAGCTCTCCTGGGATCGGGATGAACAAAGGCCTCTCCCCCCTAGAAGGGTGGGCAGCTTTGTGCCCCTTGTCCCGGCTCCGGGGCACCTTCTGTGTCCCCTCAGCGTTGCAGGGCTGGCTGGGATGAGCTGTGTGAGGAGCTGAGGTGGCACTTGCAGGCTGAGAGGGGATGTCTGCTCCTTGCTGGGTGGGATGCAGGCTGTGCCAGCAGGATTTGGGGTACCCAGCTGTGCCAGCAGGGCTCAGGATGCCTGGTAATACCATCAGGATTTGGGGTACCTGGGCACAGAGCAGATTGAAAGGAAGTTGGAGTCAGGGTGGGGTTTGTCTCTTTTCCCAGGTAAGGAGTGGCAGGATGAGAGGAAATGGCCTCAGGTTGTAGCAGGGGAGGTTTAGTTTGGATAGCAGGGAAAATTCCTTCACAGCAAGGGTTGTCAAGCATTGTCACCACTGCCCAGGGCAGTGGTGGAGCTCCCATTCCTGGAAGTGCTGAGGTGAATTTGGCACTCGAGGTCAGCGGTGAACTCGGGGGTGGTGCTGGGCTGGCAGTCAGATTTCACAATCTTAAAGGTCTTTTCCCACTCCAAGATTCCGTGCCCCAGCAGGTGTCTGGGTGCGAGGCTGTGGGAGGAAGGACGGCCAATCCCTGGAGCACAGGGATTAACCCACTTCCAGATGGCCAGACTGCAGCTGCGGATCCTGCCCTGCCCCAGCCAACGGGAGAGCAGGGGCTGGGCAGTCCAGGCTGTGCAGCTCCAGCCCACCTTCCTGCCAGGCTGATCTTCCCTGTGACTTGTCCAAAATCCACTCCCAGCACAGCCTCCCTCCCTGCCAGCACAGGATTGGAAACGATCTCAGTAATGCTGCCTTCCCCCAGCTCCTGCAGGAATAACACCCAGCTCCAATCAGACTCCCAGCAGGGAGATTTCCTAATGCTCCTTCCAAAATTTCCTAGAGGAATTTAATTCCTCTCTCATCAGCCTACGAGACCTTTGCTCCCTGAACCACATTGTCTCTCTAATTCTCTGTAATAAAGAATCACAGACTGCTTTGGGTTGGAAGAGCCCTCTAAGATCAACCAATTCCAACTCCCTTCCATGGGGAGATGATTTTTAACTTTTATACATATATATATATATTTTCTTTAAATCTATATATTTATCCCATATTCCACTTTAGAACCACATTTAAAAGACATTTTTGGTATCAAAGGGGACCTTGTGGGGACCTTGGGAGCACTGGGGACTTGAGCACTCAGAACCTGGGCTGACAGGGTTGTGGAGGGCTGGGGAAGGAAACAAGGGCTGGATCTCGTGCTCTGATGTCCTGTTTGCCTTTTTCACCCACAGAACCGTGCGGGTTTATAAAGGCAACAGGAGCTTTGGCTTCACACTCCGTGGCCATGCCCCAGTGTGGATCGAGTCTGTCCTGCCAGGTAAGGACACAAGATTTGGGGCATCACTTACTGATCTCTGGTGTGAACTTGAAATGTTAAGTGCTAAAAAAGAGCAAAAGGGACTTTTCTGAGGCTCGGTGATGGAGTTTTTCCAGTGGAATAATGAGCACCTTCTGCACGATTTAGATGGGCTTTATCCACTCCTTGTTTTGAGAGGTGGGAAATGTGTTCAATGAGGATCCTGAAATGACAGCAGTCACCCATCTGGGGGAACAGTCCCAGCCCACCCAGATCACCCAGGTTACCAGACTGGGGGTGTCCCTGGACCCCCTTGCCAGCCAGAGGTGCTGCAGCTGAAGCCCCTGTGTCTCTAGGGAGCCCGGCGGAGAAGGCTGCTCTCAAAGCTGGAGACAGGATCCTGTTCCTCAACGGCCTGGACATGAGGTAGGAGCTGTGCAGGGCCCCCGGGGCCAGGGCCAGGGGCTGAGCACAGCTGTGGGCACTCTTGGGCAAGGGAAACAGGAGCTGCTGGCCCTGCTCCCCACGTGCTGCCATGCACAGGGGTTTGCCCCTGGGGACAGCTGGGGACAGCTGCCTTCAGTGCTCCTGTACAAAATCTGGCTCTAAGAGGAGCATTTTCTCCACCCCTGCTCCTCCTCTGAGTTCTCTGTGCAGGACAGTTTCTATAACCTGGATTCTGAGTGCAGCCCTCCCCCAGGCCCCGATTTCAGCCACTCGGAGTTAATCTGGATGTGTTAAACACCTCAGGTTCTGCTCTGGGGAGCAGCAGAGCCCCATCCAGCCCATGAATCACTCCCACAATGGGACCATAAGCTTAAAGCCACATGGGAATCCCATTTGTTTCCAGAAGTTAATTCTGTGTATTGTTTGTGCACCAAAGGGACTTGTGCCCCTCACCAGTGCAGGGCAGCAGCCCCTGTGTCCCTGGGTGTGTCTTTCTGCATAAAAACCAAGAGCAAAGGGTTAGAGGAGGATACAGGACAACAGAGAGTGATAAATATTTAAAGGTTAAACTGATGCTGCGTCTGTCAGGGCTCAGGTTCTCACGTTTCAGCTGATCCAGCGAACTGTTGGCTGATGCAGCACTGCCAGAAAATAGAGACCGGCTTGGGGATTGTCCTCTGAGCCGTGTTTTTGGCAGGCATTGTCCCAGCCTGGCCCATACCCTTCTCCAAGGGCATCCCAAGATTTTTTTCACCTACAAAATTACACTTTATATTCACCTTGCATTTTCTTTCATGCAGAATTAGGACAGGCGAGGACAGACCTGCAGCTCTGTGTCATTTAAAGGAAAAAATCATTTTCTGGGTCTGGGTATAGCTTAACTCTGCCTTCCCGTGGCATTCCACTCCTCATGGAGCCGCAGGCATTGCCGTGGTTATTCCTTGGTGCAGGCAGAGCAGGGAGCCTTCTCCTGGGGCAGGATCCAGGCTCTCCCTCGGGAGCCTGCAAGGAAAACCAAGCCAAGATGGAGAGAATCCAGGGAATCAGAGTGGGGCCCAAACCTCCCTGGCTCTGAGCAGCACCAGGAGGCTTTTCCAAGATAAATGAAGGCAGCCGTGTGTCCTCAGTGCCCTCCTGGAGCTGGAGCAGCTCTGACCGGACTCTCCTGTGCCCGCAGGAATTGCTCCCATGACAAGGTGGTGTCGATGCTGCAGGGCAGCGGGGCCATGCCCACCTTGGTGGTGGAAGAGGGCATCGTCAACTTCTCCAGCGGTAAGAGTGCAGGGAGGAGGGTCTGGAGAGCGGAGACCCCAGGCCAGCTCCCGAATTCCTGGTGCGGGAGGGAATTGCCTCCATAGGCTGAGCAGGTTGGAGGCGCTGCCTGGGGGGATGCTCCTCTCCCTCCCAGGGCACGTGGCCCCTCGCTTTGTGGGATCAGGCTGGATCTCAGGCTTGGCTGCCCTCCAGGAGGGCTCATCCTGCCGTGTGGCTGTCCTTGGTGTGCCTTCCTGTGCAGAGTGTGCCGTGTCCTTGTCGCAGTAACCCAACCCCGCTCACACCCCGCGGCGCCGGGGGGCTGTGCCGGGCAGGGCTGTTATTGATAACAATAACAGGGATCAATAATTGATGGTGCTGCTGGGGAGCAGAGCTGAGGGTGTCTGGGGCAGGGGAGGGTGCCTGTGGAGGGCAGGACCCCCGGGCACGGCGTGGTTCGTGCTGCAATCCCCAAGCCCCGTGGAGGCTGGAGGGTCCCTGTGTTGTTGGGGAGCTGCTCCATAACGTGCAGACCTGGGAGCCAGGGACTGGCTCTTCCTTCTGGAGCAGCAGTGGGCTCCCCTCAGCCCCACCTTAGAAGTTCTGGGATGCCCCAAACCGTTCACAGTGCACTCAAACCAATCCCAGCAGCTCCCTGCTCCACAGAGCCACAGCAGCCTGGAATGGTTTGGATTGCAAGGGACCTTAGAGATGCTCTCATTTCACCCCTCTGCCTTGGGCAGGGATACCTTCCTCTAGACCAGCTTGTTCCAAACCCCATCCAACCTGACCTACTTCAAAGCACACAGCCAGTGGCACTCACGCTGCTCCACTGCCCTCAAAAGACACCAAGGAAAGATGGAATATTTTTTTTGCAGACTCGGACTCTGCTGAGTCCCCGAGCAGCTCCTCGGCCCTCACCTCCCTGCAGTGGGTTGCAGAGATTCTCCCCTCTAGCATCAAGATCCAAGGACGGACGTTCACGCAGCAGCTGGAGCACCTGCTGACCCCGCCCGAGCGTTTCACCGTCTGCAAGGCGCTGGAGGGCTTCTTCCAACATCGGTAACTCGGTGCCAGCTCCACCCTGCCCCTGGGACCCGGCCTGCAGCAGTGAGCAGTGCCCGTGCCAGGGCCGGTGTCAGGCAGAGGCAGACCCGGGCTGTCACAGGAGCTCTGCTGTCCCTGTGCTCTCCAGGTTCCCAGCTGGGCGTTCCCTCTGCTCATCTCACTCCAGGTGTCCTGCCTGGGGACAGGGCAGGTCCTTTAGGTTTTGGTTCCTTTAGGTCAATTTGGTCACCTCTTGTCCCTTATCCCCCCGTGCAGGCTGTCCCTGACAGCCACAGATCCTGTTCCACCTCTTTCAGGAAATCTCTCCGTGTTTCACCCTTGTCTCCTCACTCTTCCCAGAATCTTGGCTGACATCCTGCCATGACATCCCCCCTGTCCTGTACAGGGATCCAGCACATCCCCTGGCACACCCCAGATTTCATCAGTGACCTCGTTTCCTGCTCTTGCTTGGGTTTCCAGCAGTGTTTTATCAGAGGCTGTTGCAGAATCATGGAATGATTTGGGTTAGAAGGGACCTTAAAGAACATCTTGTTCCACCCCCTGCCATGGGCATGGACACCTTTCACTGTCCCAGGGTGCTCCAAACCCTGTCCAGCCTCGCCTTGGGCACTCCAAGGGATCCAGAGGCAGCCACATCTTCAGCAAGCAACCTGTGCCAGGGCAGAATTTCCTCCTGTTCTATCCTCATATCCCTGCTATTCCCAAGAGCCCTTTTCCCTGCTCTCACATCAAAATCAGATGGAGCCTTTGGCCCCAGGAGCTGCCAGCCCAGCTACCCTCCCTGGTGCATTTCTCTCTCAGCCTGTTAACCAGCAGCTGGCTAAAATTCAAATCTTTCCAGGACTTCTCTCTGCTTTCTGGTGCTCCCCCACCCCTCTTGCTCATAAAATCATGGAATCCATTGGGTTGGAGAAGCCCTCTGTGACCATCGGGTCCAACCACTCCCCACAGCACTGCTGAGGCCACCACTGCCCATGTCCCCAAGTGCCACATGCACGTGGTGTTTAACCCCTGCAGCTCTGCAGTGCAGGAATCAGTCCGTGCCAGAGGGATGTGCTCACTGCCCAGCCCTCTCCTCCTGTCTTGCAGGAACATTGACACTCTCATTGTGGACGTGTACCCGGTGCTGGACACACCAGCCAAGCAAGTCCTCTGGCAGTTTATCTACCAGCTGCTGACCTACGAGGAGCAGGAGCACTGCCAGCAAAAGATTGACAGGTTTCTGGGGTACAAGGCCTTGGCAGGTGAGAGGAAGTCTCTGCGCTCCAGGATGGACATGTTGTGTCCTGACCTGTGCTGGGAGCTCAGCCCATAGTGCTGGGGTAGTTTTGGAATGAAACTGCTTTGAGAGGAGAGATGGTGACTCTGGGGGAAAAGGCTTTTGGAAGCTGCTCAGGTCTTTAGAGGAAGCTCAGGAAGGGAACAGCTGATTTAAGGGCAGCATTCAGATCAGAGAAGGTGACACAGCGTCCCTTGAGATGTCACAAAAACATCGGTTGGGAGAGGTGGTGCTGCTCTCCCAAAAGGACACAAAGGTGATGTCCCTGGACCCCCTGGCCCCTCACCATCACCCTCACCCCATTCTGTGGCAGCACAAAGCCAGCAGTGGATTGAGGAGAGCAGGTTTGAAATGAAATGTCCTAATCTGTGCGTCTGTGCTCTTAATTGCTCCCAATTTTCCTGTTCTCAGCTACTCACATAGATGTGTTAATTTTGGGCTCAGCAAAGGTAAAAGAAGTGTTGCTTGAAGAGAAGCTTTTGGAGGAAAGCAGTGATTGTAGCAGAAAACAGAAACAGCTCCAAGTCCTGGTGCAAACCCTTCCTGTTGTGCACGGGCCCGTGCTCTGTGCACACCGGGCTGCTCACTGGATTTGCACTCGGCCACCTCTGCTTTGTGTGTGCAGCACCACAGCTCCAGAATTCCCCCGAATTCATGCCCTGCAATTAGTGTATAACCTAAGCAGTTCACAGCTGCATTCCAGGAATGCAGAGCAGGAATCCCCAGCCAGGGGAGGAGGGAAGCACAGGAGCAAATCTGCCTGTCCCGGGCTGTTCTCAGCTCCAGGCTGGTCCCTGGCTCCTCTCAGTCTCATGTGAGCGGGGCAGTCTCCGAGCGTGAGCAGTTTGGGTTGTCCTGGTCCTTGGTGGGTGTCTGTGCCGGATGTCAGCACCATGGCCAGAGATCTCTGGGTTTGGGCTGCTCCTTCCCTGGGCTTCCAAATCCCGGGGATCTCCCGCGTCCCCGTGCCGCTCTGTCGGGTACCTCAGAGATGGATGCTCCGTTCCCTCCATCCTGCTGTGAGCCTGAGCCTCTCCAAGCCCCTCTGAGCTGCACATGGACGATGCACGGACCATGTGCTCCTTCCGGGCAGCATTTGGGGCTGGCCCCACTTCCTTCCTTTCCCTTGAGGGCAGGAAGGGTTTGCTGGGACCAGCCCAGCTCAGGGCTGGAGTTTCATGTGGGCCGTGAGCTGGTGGATGCCAATCCTGCTGGATAAATGGACTGGATGTCCCCTCTGTGTGCATCCATCCCTGCCCTGTGCTGGCAGGAGCACCTGGAACCTGCTCAGCTCCTGGGGATGGAGCCAGCGGCTACCTGGGAATGGCAGGGAGTCCCATGGGCCTGGGGGGCCCTGGGGGGCTCTGGGGGTGCCTGTGCAGGGTTGGGGAGCTGTGGGGTGCGGCTGTGCCTCACGGAGGTGTTTCCTGCTGCAGCCGAGGCAGAGGCTGAGGATCGGTACCGCAGCTCCGTCCGAGGAGCCTCCCTGTGCCGGGGCAGCCTCCGGACCCCCCGCCCCGAGGAGGGGGCAGCAGGTGGGTGACAGGGGGCTGGGACCCGGGGGGTTGTGCCTGCAGTGTCCTGCTCTGCCCCAAGGCAAATTCCTGACCGATTCTTAAGTGTGGACAATGGGAAAAGAGGGAGGCAAAGGTGGAGGTCAGAGTAGAGCCAGCACTGAGGCATCGGCTGGAAATCCCTGTTTTCAGAAAGAGAATCACAGAATTATAGAATCACAGAATCATTAAGGTTGGAAAAGCCCTCCATGATCACCGAATCCAAGCTGTGACTGATCCCCACCTTGTCACCCAACCAAGAGCACTGAGTGCCACATCCAGGGATGCCTTGGACATCTCCAGGGACAGCGATTCCACAATGACAGAAACAATTCAATGGGAGGCCACTTGATCATAAGGATGAATGTTGTTTCCAACCCCTTCCATTACTCAGATGTGAACTGGTCCTGCTGGTCCTGCCCTCCCTTCTGGGGGCAAAATTTATGGCTTCCCTCTGAGCATTCTCAGATTCCATCAAATTAACAGGGACAATCACATTTGTGAGATCCATGTGAGGAAGGAGATCGTGGTTCAGGGCCATGATCTTTGAGATCCTGATGAACCTGTTCCTGGCACAAGCCCTGCCTCCCTTCAGGGGGCACAGACCTGCCTGTTCCCGTGGCCCCTGACCTGTGCTCCTGACCTCCCTAAGGACACGTGGTGTTCCTCAGCTGTCAGGGGGGTCTGAGACATTTCCCGGGGGAAGATCCTCTAACCTGGCTCCGAGGAGCTTTTCTGGTGGGGATTAGAGCACAGAGAGCAGCCGGCAGCTGTGTGTGCTGGAGGGGAGCTGTGTCTGGGCAGATGTTGGCCAGCTGTGGGGAGCAGCCCTGTCCTCAGCTGCCCTGGGGGAACAGAGGAGCAGCTTGGAACTGCTGTGCTGACCTTAAACCCACCCTGCACTGCTCCCTCGGGACCCCCAGAGCCGGGAGCTGGGGCAGGGAGGTCACTCCGGGCCCCAGCAGGAGACAGGGGCCCTTTGTGGGTCAGGGCTGGGGGGAGCTGCGGGCACAGACACAGGAGTGACAAATTTGTCTTGCCCTTCTGCAGGCAGTGACACCGTGGAGGTCCCTGTTCGCCTGATCCCCGGAGAGAGACAGGCTGGAGATGGCACATCCCTCCCGGAGACACCCAACCCCAAAATGGTGCGACAGGGTGGGGATGCCTCTCAAGGGCTTTGCTGGCGTGTGGGGGTGGTGTGTGCACAGGAAGGGACTTTGATTCCTTTACTGTGAACACAGGGCAGCAGGAAAAAGGGAATGGTGTGTCTGTGGGTGGATACCTGCAGGGGCCGATGGTGTCCCTGCCTCAGAGCCCCTCTCTGAGGTCACCTCCCCGGGCAATCTGTCACCTTTAATGTGGCTGATGTCTGCCAGGGTCCTCCTGCAGCCTCATCAGTGACAGGCTCTTGGGGAGGGTTCAGACAAGGCAGAGTAGCCTGGGCTGGGGTGAAGCCCCCCTTTAAAGAGTAAGAGACAGTACTGGTGGGCCAGAGAGCCCCAGAATTGTTTGGGTTGGAAGGACCTCAAGGCCCATCCAGTCCCACCCGTGCCATGGGCAGGGACACCTTCCAGCATCCCAGAGTGCTCCAAGCCCTGTCCAGCCTGGCCCTGGACACTGCCAGGGGTGGGGCAGTCACACCTTCTCTGGTCAGCCTGGTGTGTGGGGACTGTCCTGTGCCCAGGACACTGCAGCTCTCTGGTGTCCCCGGGGGTGGCAGCAGCTCTGTGTCCTTGCCCAGATGTCGGCCGTGTACGCGGAGCTGGAGAATCGCCTGATCGGCGGCTTGGCCGGCAAGATGGGCAACGCCGCCCTGCACAGGACCTCGCCCCCCGCCCCGGAGCTGCCCCACGCTGCAGGTACCTCCTGGGGCATCTCAGGTGACGATGGGTGGTGCAGGCCGGGCAGGTGGAGAAGACAATGTCCTCTCGGTGCCATTTGCTAAGGAAGCAGCGACGGTTCCACGTGCGAGCGCAGTGCTGGCTCTGCAGAGCTTCAGCTGCTGGCAGTGTGGGATGGTCCCGTGGGATCACAGCGAGCTGCTGTGCAGTGCAGGCTCTGCCCGGCAGCCTCCCTTCTCCCTGTCCTCCCTCGGGCTCCTCGCCTGCCGCGGAGGATGCCCACTCAGCAGCCCTCGGCTCTGTCCCGCAGGTGGCCGCAAGCCGGGGCTGGCGTGGCCGAGCGAGCCGCTGGCGACCCAGCCCTGCTATTACCGCCTGCACAGCAGCGTGGCCTCCCCGTGCAGCACCGAGTCCAACCCCTACGTCAGCCTGGACAGCAGCCCGGCCCCGTCGCCCAAGCACCGCCAGTACTCGCCGCTGTCGCGACGGAAGAAGCTCTTCACCTTCTCCAGGCCCCCGCGCAGCCGCGACACCGACCGGTTCCTGGATGCTCTCAGCGAGCAGCTGGGACACAGGGTCACCATCGTGGATGATTTCCTCACCCCTGAGAACGACTACGAGGAGGTGAGTGTGGCACAGGGCGCTCAGAGCACCATCTTTGGGGCCCTGGGTGTGAAGCCACCCATGTGCAGGCTCAGGGGACACGTCCTGGGGCTCTGCAGGTGACACACTGGGGTGCCATGTCCTGGGCAGGACACACCGGGGTGGTGTGGGACACACAAGGACATACACGGACACCTTCTCTTGAGAATTACATTTATTAAACATCTGACTCCACATTTTATAGCATTTCCACACAGACCAGGGACTGGAGAAGAAGGCTGACACCTCTCCCATCCCGTTGGTCACGACAACTGTCCATCAGTTGTTTTCCACACTAGAGAAAGTGTGAACAACAACCTCGCTTTATCAAACAGACTTCTGATAAGGACAGTCTTGAGTGTGAGAAAGAAACTAGCTACTGTGAAAACAGCAAGTTAGAAAGTGCATCAGGAAAACCTGAAAAATCAGGGCGACCCCGGGGTGGTGTGGGTGGAGGATGAGGGGCCACCTTCAGCCTCTGCTCTGTGCCCACCCAGATGAGCTTCCAGGATGACCAGGGCAGCTACGTGACCAACGATGTCAGCAGCAGCGAGTACATCAGCAGCAGCGACGAGGGCAGCTCCCTGACCTACTCCACGCTCTCGGACCACATCCCCCCTCCTCCTCTCAGCCCCCCGCCCCCGCCGCCCCCGCTGCAGTTCCACGACCCCCAGAGCGGCCCCACCAAGGCAGAGGCCCCCAAGGCCAGCGCGGCTCCCGCCCCCAAGTCTCTGGTGAGCCACCTGCACCCCATCCCTCCGCCGCCGCCGCCTCCGCCGCCGCCGCCGCCGCCCGTGCCCTGCGCTCCGCCGCTGCACCGGGGGCTGCTGCACCGCCGCAGCGAGTCCAACCACATGAGCGTCAAGAGGCTGCGCTGGGAGCAGGTGGAGAACTCGGAGGGGACCATCTGGGGGCAGGTACGGCCCCGGAGAGCGGAGTGGGATGAGGCACGGGGGTCCCAGCCGCGAGCAGTGACCCGTGCTGGGGCTGCCTTTCATCCTGCCGGTTATTTGGAGCAAACTGCTGGGGTGGGGAGAGGCCCGGGAAAGCCTCTGAGATGCTATTTTCAGCTACAGCATCCTGGGGAGCACTTCCCTGCCCTGAGGGGTTGCCACAGCCAGGAGTTGCCTCCAGATGTGTCAGGCAGCTGCGGGGTTTTTTTTTTTCAGTGGGGAAGGATGAGGATGGTTGGGGCAGAGTGATGGGAGAGCCCTGAGCGGGGCAGGACAGTGGAGGGGACAGCAGAGGTGAGGGCTGAGACAAGACATGACAATCCTTTGGCATCGTGGGCATGAAGTGGTGCAGAACTCAGAACTCTGAGGTGGATCCAGCCCCTTCCTGGGGTTTCACTCCCAGCCTCTGCCTCTCTCCCGGTGTTCAGGACATGCCACGTTCCCTGTGCCCTGAGCAGCCAGAGGGGAGCTGTGGGATCATCTTCCAGTCCCACAGGCACTTGAAATCCTGTAGGTCCCTCTCCCTAGTGCTCCGGGAAGGAAGATACTTCTTCACAGTGACTTTTCTTAGTGCGCAAAAATTCGTGAAGCTCCTGGAACTCCCATTTTATCCTTCAGTGAAGGGATCACGTCCAAGGAGCAGGTGAAGGCAGAGATGCTCTGTGAGGTTTCAGCTGTGTCAGGAGCTGAGTGAATCTGCAGGGCAGTGGCCAAACCTCCAGCCACAGGACGGTGCCAGCAGCCTGTCCTGGCTTCTTCTGGGGATAGGGAGCTTGGTGTGGGGGACAGGGAAGGTGCCAGCACAGGTGGGCACTGTCCCTGTGCCAGCACAGCCCGACTCCTCCTCCCTCACAGCTCGGGGAAGACTCGGATTATGACAAGCTGAGTGACATGGTCAAATACCTCGACCTGGAGCTGCACTTCGGGACTCAGAAGCCCACGAGTAAGTACTGAGCCCCAAAATAGGTTCTGGTACCAGCAGAGACTGGTGCCAGCTGGGAGGAACTGGGAGGAACTGGGGCCTCATGGGCAGCAAGGCAATGCCTGTCTGTGATGTCGCCCGTGGCATGAATTTGTTCATCCTCAGGATTTTGTGGCTGGTGGCAGAGTGGGTCATTGAGGTGGAGATGGTTTCATTATCCCCCTTAATTACCTCTGCTTCCATGATCTCTTTTTCTCTCCACCTTCCATTGGGAACCGAAACCTGGCTGGAGGCTTTCACCAATTGCAACTCCAATGCTGGAGAACTCTGCAAATGCTGAAACAGCCACGCAAACATTCCTGTGTCCAAAGACATCATCACCAGCAGCGCTTTGCTCTTTACACAAATAATCAGTGGGTGTCCCCCAAGAGCTGTGATGGGTCTGGAGCTCTGTGCCTGTGCAGCCCCCATCGCTCCTCAGCTGGGGTCTCCCACAGACCCACTGGGATCTCCCACCCAGAGGAGATTTTGGGAGCCACAAACCCAGGGCAGGATCCAGGCTGGGGGTGTGGAGAGGTGGTGATCCTGGTGGGAGGCATTCCAGTAAAAAAAGTGGGATGTCTGAGCTGTCCCACAAGGGCTACAGCTGGCACTGGGATGGAATGGGACTCATCTCAGGGAACGCTGTTTTTAGGATGTCTCCGAGCAGTCTGGGATTTTCTGTGTGTTTCACCTCTCGTTTTACCTTTTTCAGCTCCAGCTGAGCCCTCCATGGGGAGATCTTTGAATCGCAGAATTCAAGGATTCCTGGAGCCATTGCTGTGTGCAAAGCATCCGTTCTCTTTTTCATTCATGGTTTCACTGTTTGCAGGACAGTTTTCTTCCCGCTGGAGCCACCTGAGCCTGTCCTTACCCACGATTAAATCTTTCAGTTTCTCTTCCAGAGCCAACTCTCATGCCTGAAAACTTTAAAAAGAAAGACGTGGTTGAAATTTTGTCCCACAAAAAGGCCTACAACACATGTAAGTAACGTCCAGGGTGAGGGTACCCCCAAAAGGGGCCCACAGGTGGGATGTAGAGACTGGAAAGGTAAAGGGAAGGAACACGAGCTCCATCCCATGGGCACGACCCCATGAGCACAGCTCGGCTGGGATGGACTTTTCCTGCAGCCCAGAGCTGCCCCAGATTGCGTTCAGCCCCGGGCAAAGAGGGAACTTTTTGGGGAAGGATGGAGACGGGCTGAGCCTCGCTGTGCTGGGGAGGGGCAGAGCTCTCAGGGTCCTGCGGGGTGAAGAGGGGCACTGGAGGGGCAGTGCTGATTCTCCAGGAGGTGCTGCTCGGTGGGATCCATCCCTCCCTGGCTCTGGGGGATGTGGGAGCAGGGCTGGTCCAGGGCAGCCCAGCCTGCAGTGTGGGTGAGGTGCCCGCGGTGCCCTGGGGGGCTGCAGGGCCAGAGCCACCCGTGGGGTCCCCGTGCAGCCTCTGCAGGGTCCCAGGGAGGGGAAAGCTCTCCCTCTCCCTGCCTGGGCTCGGGCAGAAGTCTTACTCCGTGGGGAGGTTGATGTCTCCGTCCTGTCCACTGCCGCACCCCGGGGTCCCCTCCTTTCCCCCGGGGTGACAGTGACGTGCCTCCCTCCCCCCCAGCCATCCTGATCGCCCACCTGAAGCTGTCGCACATCGAGCTGCGGCAGATCCTGATGACGATGGAGACGGATCGCCTGGAGCCGTCCCACATCAAGCAGCTGCTGCTCTACGCCCCGGACGGGGAGGAGGTGCAGCGCTTCCAGAGCTACAAGGAGAACCCCGGCAAGCTGAGCGAGCCCGACCAGTTCGTGCTGCAGGTGCCCGGGCAGGGGCGTGCCCTGGGATGGGGCTGAGTGTGCCCTGTCCTGCCAGCAGGACACTCACACCTGGGGCTGTGTGTGCCCTGTCCCTGCCAGCAGGACACTCACACCTGGGGCTGTGTGTGCCCTGTGCCTGCCGCCAGGACGTTCACACC
>VZTB01003749.1:76660-90566 GCA_013397245.1 Thryothorus ludovicianus
GGGCTGGGAGCAGCTGGTGGCACTGGCACAGGGGAGGTGATGCTCAGCTGGTGCCTGAGGGCTCTGGCAGCTCCCAGTGGCTGCTTTAGGACTGCAGAGCCACCACCACGCTGGCTCCCTGGTGACTTTGCCCAACTCTGATTTATTTTCTGCTCACAAAGTCTCCCGTGGATATTGGTGTGGAAGGGCCCATCCCTTGGCAGCAAGCCCAGCCTCTCCTCATGCCAGCTGCACCTCTGCTCCATGCAGTCCCATGCAGCCTGGGGCTGCTGCAGGGGCTGATCCCGCCCTCCTCCTGCCCCAGATGCTGTCGGTGCCCGAGTACAAGATCCGCCTGCGCAGCCTGCACTTCAAGACCACCCTGCAGGAGAAGACCGAGGAGATCAAAGCCAGCTACGAGTGCATTTGCAAGGCCTCCCTAGAGCTGAAAAGCAGCAAGAAGCTGGCAAAGATCCTGGAGGTCAGAGTGGTCCCTCCTCCTTGTCACAGTCACCCATGGGCCTCAGCATTCCACGGGAGCACCCAGGGGCAGCCCCAGCCCCGTGGGGGTGTCCCACATTTGGGCAGCATTCCAGGCTGGTCCCTGCACACCCCCACACTGCCCGTCCCCCTCAGGAGGGGATTTTGGGGTCCTGGGATGGGCTGTGCCTGGCAGAGAGAAAACAAATTCCACAGCACTTCCTCCATCACCTTCCTGAGTTAAGCTGTCCCAAATTGCTGTTAGTTCCTCTGGTTTTGCTTTAAAAAAAAAAAAAAGCAGGTGGGACAAATGAGGTCACTGTGCACTCAGAGACATTTGCAAATGAGTGATGAAACTCCTTAGTAGCTCCTGGCCAGTGAGCCCCCTCAACAACTCCTTAAATCCCTGGGGGAAATGTTTGTCTGCACATCAATGGGTGGTGAACAGAAATTCAGGGAGCTGGGAGGACACAGGGGCAGGAGCTCAGCAGCCCCTCATTCCCTGGTTTCCTCTTTGCAGTTCGTGCTGGCCATGGGAAACTACCTGAACAACGGGCAGCCCAAGACCAGCAAAACAACAGGCTTCAAAATCAACTTCCTCACGGAGGTAAGGAGAGCCAGGCTTGTCCCTGGGGCAGGAGACCCCGACATTGGGAGCCCCTCGTGTTCTCACAGGGAGGGGCAGAGGGAGCTGGGTTGATGCACAGGGGGGAATTCAGAGCCTCTGCTGCAGGTCTGGGGAATCCTGCCCACCTCGGGGCCCAGGTGTGGGTGGGAGGAGGTCCACAGCCCACAGGGGCTGCTCTGGGACTCCTGAGGGGTGGGGACAGCCCTGCCCTGCAGGAGGAGGCATCTCCACACCACTAACTGGGCACACGTGGTGTGTAAACATTAAATGTCCAGTTTAACCCTTGACCACGGGAGCGTGGGGCTGAGCCAGGAGGGGCCGGTCCCAGCGTGTGTGAGCCCCCTTCCCTCTGCAGGGGGGGTCCTCACTTGTTCTGCTCTGCTGCAGCTGAACACGACCAAGACTGTGGATGGGAAATCCACCTTCCTGCACATTCTTGCCAAATCCCTCAGCCAACACTTCCCAGAGCTCCTGGGCTTTGCCAAGGATCTCCCGACAGTGCCGCTCGCTGCCAAAGGTAAAGGAGCAGGAGCAGCTGCAGGCCCCGTGTGTCCTTGCACTGCCTCTGGGCTTGCTTTGAGTCTGGGCTCAGCCAGGGGCTGCACAGCCTTGGCAGGAGCAGGGTGGGAGCCAGGACAAGTGAGGGGTGGCCCTGAGCAGGAGCAGAGTGTTAGGAAGGGACGAGCTCAGTGACAGTGAGGTGCCACCCACCCCACGCTGGCAGTGCCTAGACAAGGCTCTGTCCCCTGCCCTGGGCTTCCCTCCTGACTTGAAACTGGGATTCCCAAGCTCAGAGGCATCTTGGAAGCACACAGGAGGCCCAGGAAATGGGAGTGCCAGGAGGTGGTGTGCCCCAGCCTCCATCCAGGGGTGCAGGTGCCACTGCAGGTGCCAGCATTGCACTGCCACCGTCACCTGTGGTGCAGAGGCCACAGCACCTTGGGGAGGGGTCACAGTTCAGTCACAGCTGTGTCACGTCAAATAAGGACCCTACAGCTCAATTTTCTGCAATAAAACCCAGCCACACACATGCTGGAGTTGTTCTCCATCCACTGGTGCTGCTGGTGTCACAAGAGGCTGGCCAGGTGTGACACAGGACAAGGGCAGTGCCTGTCCCTGTGCTGGCACTGCTGGGGAACCTCCTGTCCTGGGGGCAGCTCTGGACCCTCATGACAAGGACACTGAGGGGCTGGAGTGTGTCCAGGGAAGGGGCTGAAGCACTGGGAATGGCTAAGGGATATGGGAAGGGGCTCAACCTGGAGAAAAGGGGGATCAGGGGAATTTCTGGCTCTGCACAAGTCCCTGGCAGGAGGGGACAGCCAGGGGCATTGGGCTCTGCTCCCAGGGAACAGGGACAGGAGGAGAGGGAATGGCCTCGGGCTGTGCCAGGGGAGGTTTAGGTGAGATTTTAGGGAAAATTCCTTCCTGGAAATGCTCCCCAGCCCTGGCACAGCTGCCAAGGGTGGGGGTGGAGCCCCCATCCCTGGAGGGATTTAAAAGCTGTGTGGATTGGATGTGGCACTTGGGGACAGTGCTTGGGTTAGTGGTGGCTTTGCAGTTGGACTGGATGACCTTAGAGGGCTTTCCCAACCTAAATGATTCCACGATTCTGTGATTGTAAATGATGCATTGAATCCCTACAAAGCACGAGCTGCATTCCCCTTGCACACCATCCCCTGCTGTTTGTGAGCAATTCCCTTGGGAATTAGTGCTACAATGGATAAATCAAGGAGCAAACTCCAGCCTGGAGCTGTAAATTTCCACTGGAGGAAGGTCTGTACCTGGAGCTTTCCCAGCTGGAATTTGTATCTGGCCTAACTCTCAAATAACCCTTCCATCACTGGAGGCTCCCAGCTGCCCAAACTCCTGCCACTGTGTCCCCCCTTGTCCTGATGTCCCTCCTGTCCCCTCCCAGGTAGCTGGGTGTCCATCACTCCTGTCTGCTCCTTGTCCTTGGCCCCTTCCAGGCTCCTTTGGACATTCCTGACTTCTCTAGGTGTGAGCACCAAGACCTCTGCTGACCTGCTGGTCCCAGCAGGACGGTCTGGGTGTCCACCCCGCCTGGACAGCAGGATATTGGTGCAGACAGACAGACTGACCCCCTGACCCACGGCCACGCTCCCTGCCCCAGCCCTGCTGACCCTGCTCTTGTCCTGCAGTGAACCAGAGGACCCTGACAGCCGACCTGAAGGACCTGCACAGCACAGTGAGTGACATCCAGAAGGCCTGTCACAGCATGCCAGCCACCGCCGAGGACAGGTTTGCCATTGTCATGACCGTATCCTTCCGTGAGAGGGGAACCCCCCCGGAGGGGAACCCCACCCTTGGTGGCTCCCTGCAAAGCCAGGGCTGTGCCTGGCACCGTCCCAGCCCCGCTGGGAAGCTCCCCCTGCTCTCAGGGGAGCGGGTTTGGTGGTGGCACAGCACAGGGAATGTGCTGGGACATCTGTCCTTGAGAGCTGTGCTGTCAGGGCCAGCTGAGCCTGCCAGCACCTCCGCACGTGCAGCAGCTCCCTGGCTGGAACTCAGCCATTCGATAAGGGGTTGATACGGGAGCCTGATCTGTCAGAGCCATGGAGCAGCTCTTTGTCCTTAAGCCAATTCCTGCAGTCCTTCCTGGAGAGTGCCCAGCCTGCCATGCGCTCCCTGGATGATCTGCAGCACAAGGCCATGGAGGAGTTCAGCAAGGTGCTCTCCTTTTTTGGGGAAGACTCAAAAATGACAACTTCTGAAGCCTTCTTTGGCATTTTTGCAGAGTTCATGAGCAAGTTTGAGGTGAGTTGAACCTTTCCAAGGCAGCCAGGGATCTCCTGGGTTATTTGTGTGTGAGGGGTGGATTTTGTGAGCAGCTGTGCCTGAGTAAGAGGCAATTTTTGTAATGCTGATAAGGTGCAAATTTTCGAACCTACAAATCAGCTGGCCAGGGTGGGACACTGAGGGACAAGCCCCAGGGGAGAGTGATGTGGTTGTTCAAACCTGGAGTGGTTTGGGTTGGAAGGCACCATAAAGATCACCCCAAGTTCCACCCCTGCCATGGCAGGGACATCTCCCACTGTCCCAGGATGCTCCAAGTCTGGTCCAACCTGGCCTTGGGCACTTCCAGGGATCCTGGGGCAGCCATGGCTGCTCTGGGCACCCTGAACTCTGTCCTGCCACAGCATCCCCACCCTCAGCGCTGCCCTTTCTGTCCCCCAGCGGGCTCTCAGTGATGTGCAGGTGGGCGAGAGCCAGCGCAGCCCCAGGATGACCTCCCCCCTCGCCTGGTGACGGCCCGCGGCCACCTGAGGTGCAACGATCCATTGCCAACAAAGTGCAATTTGCTGCTGCCCAGTCTGGTTGTAAATACGCTGCTGCCACCTGCACCCACCCAGAGAGTCACGGACAGAGGGCTCGGGGCAGGCGGGCACTGAGAAGGCACCGCAGGTGACAGAGGGTGACGTGAGGGTGACACGAAGATAAACCCTGCACTGGTCCTGACAGAGCTTCCTTAGCACCCTCCTCTTCCAGGGCATCACTGAGCCAAGGGTTTCACGTGTATCTGGTAAAACCCCACTGTCCCATGTTTCCCAAACACCTCTGACTGGCATCAGCAGACACTGGAGACCTTCCCCACATGCCCATGGCCACTGCCCGGGCATGGGGGGCTCTGCCCAGGGGGTGGGGGAGAGCCCAGCCAGAGCCCCTGGGGCGCCAGAGCAGGTCAGCAGGGAAAGGAGCATGGGGGGATGAGCAGGAGGGCGGCCACCTCCAGCTCCTCTGGGACCCTGAGGATGCTGCTGAGTCCTCTCCAGTCCCTCTCCAAGCCCTTCTGCCCTGGGGCTGGAGCTGCACCTGACCAGACGGTAACAGAGGAGCAGAGATCACCGGAGGTGGCCCAGAAGCTTCCATTCCCTTCTCTGCCAGCCAGTGGCAATGGGAAGCAGAAGGACCCTGCAGAACCCTTCTGGCACATCCATGTGGTCCCGAGGACAGATCCGGTCTGATCCTTCCCCCGCGGGTCCTTCCTGGCCCTCAGCTCTGCCTCAAGCTGTGCCAGGGGCTGGCGGATCTTGAAACCTTCCCAAGAGTGTAACAGCATCAGCACGAGGCTGTTGGAACCCGCCAGCAGCCAGCCCTGAGCATTCTGCTGCCTCCTTGGACAGCACAGGATCCCCGAGAGCCGGGAGGGGAGCAGGAGCCTCTGTGGGAAACGTCCCCCGCCCTGCTGCAGCCTGGAACCCCCAGAGCCCCTTTGCTGGAGGGTTCCATGGTGAACGTCCCAGGGAGCCCCAGAAGTGTCCACGGCCACCTCCCGGTGTGCACACCCACCTCCAGATGTGCACACCCACCTCCAGATGTGCACACCCATCTTCCGGTGTGCACACTCATCTCCCACCGTGCACGCTCACCTCCTGATGTGCACACTCACTTTCTAATGTGCACACCCACATCCTGATGTGCAAACCCACCTCTCACCATGCACACCCACCTTCCACCGTGCACACGCACCTCCTGATGTGCACACCCATCTCCTGATGTGCCCACCNCCCCGCCCCGAACGCAGCGTAGGTCACCCCCCACCCAAAGGCAGAGCAAGGGCTCGTCCTGCAGCCTCCGCTCAAGGACACAATCACCAACCGGTGCATTATTTATGGGAGACCTTACGACCCTCAAATCTCCGGGTTTTGGTATTTTTTTAAACCCCGCTGTAGAAAGTGAAGTATATTTTCACAGGTGTTCTCCGTTTATACAGCTTTAAGTGCCAGGTAGGGTAGCCTCGTGTTCCCAGAGGTCCAGGACAGGGCCACGCTCCCTCTGCTCCTCTTTCCCTTTTGGATGTTGCACATTGCATTTAATTGATTTTTTTTTTTCTTTTTTTTAAAACCTATCCAATATTTAAACCACCTGAGGTTCTTTTGAAACTGTCCTGACAGAAGATGCTGTACATAGATTTTGCTACATGTTGTAACTTTCTGAAATAGTTAGAACTCCAATCCCTTTGGTATTTTTATGTGAATATTTTCAAAGAGGCAGACCTTCTGGTGATATGATTTGATAATGGGACGATGTATATTGACAGTTCAGTCTCTACCCAATGCCTATGTGCTATCCCTAAAATAAAGCTACTGCCTTCTGCCTCCTGCCTGCACAGGCCTCTGTCTTCTGTCCAGAATTGCTGCTGGTGATGGTGTGAGGGATTCTGCATCTGCTGTTTCAGCACTTGTTAAAACTGGCCCTGACACCTGCAGGGTCCCACCTGGCTGGGCTGGTGTGGACAAGGACCTTCCTGCACCACAGCATCTGGGCTGGAGGGATCGAATTGAGCAGCAAATTCTTTAAATAACATGGATTTTTAACTCCAGCCCTCAGAAGAAAACATTTCGTGAACTGTTCGAGCCAGTGAATTGTTTCCCTCTGAAAAAGAATTCTTGGCCGAGGCTGAGTTTATGCCCCGGGGCGGTTTTCCTCCCGTGACACTTGGAGCAGGCTGATAGGGAGCAGCTCCCTCTCAGGTGCTGTGGCTCAGCCGGCTCGCAGCAGCCTGCGGGAGCCCTGGGAGCCCCCCGAGGCTGGAGCAGCTCCGTGCAGAGTCACCCACAGCGTCCCTCGCATCTCCTGCCCTGGGGACACCGAGGGCACCCGCACAGGCTCCCGAGGGACGCGCCCCAGGGAGCGGGGAGGGTGGATTAGGAGACCTCCGACGGTCCCACGCAACCTGACCCATCCTGAAATTCCATTCCTGCCCATCCACCAGCCCCAGGGCCCGGGCTGGGCCCATAAAGCAGCAGGGAATTATGTCCCAGAGCTCCCACGCACCACGTCCCACACAACGCTCACACCGTTCCCTGCCCTCTCCTGGGCTCTGGTAACTTCTGCATGAGATCATTCCTGCCCAGAGCCGGCACCTTTGAGCCTCGCCCAGAACTCCTGCGTCAGCCCTGAGCACGGGATCATCCTCACAGGAAAGCCTGTCCTTGGAAAGGAAATAACAGCTCGGGCAGCAGCCGGGGCAGTGCAGGGAATGCAGCTGTGGCTGCTCCTGCTCCACGGGTGCCACCTCCATCGTCGGGAAATGCAGACCCTGACAATGCCAGGCTGCACTCCAAACCTCAGGTGGTTCAGGGATTTCATTCTTTCCTGTTAGAAAGAGGAAAAAAGACCTCAGAGAGGAAATGAGCAGCTGGAGATGGTCAGGGGCAATCACAGCTGGGCACATTTGTAACCAGGCACCTCCAAGGCAAAGTGGAACCATCTGGGAACCCTCCTCTAAGTATTTTGATTGTGGCCACGATCTGTAATTATTCTCCAGGTGCCATGAAAGACGCCAAAGGGGCAAAGAAAGATCTCAGCTTCAGGCTGGAAGGGCTGTAAGCCAGGGAGGAAAGGTGGCAAAGACTGGGAGGCAGCACAAGACACCTGGTGCTGCATTTGCAGCCCTTGAGGATCCACCTTCAGGAAAATTTGGGGTTTCCAAGTCATAGCAGATCAAATTATCTCCAATTGCAAGGCTCAAAGAGCTACAGTTGTGTTCACCAGAGCTGTGACTGGGAAACAATGAGGTAAAGTACAGACATTGTTTTTTTTCATGGAATCATCAAGTTTGTTCTGGAAGGGACTTTGAAGATCATCCAACCCTAACCCCTGCCATGGGCAGGGACACCTTCCACTGTCCCAGGCTGCTCCAAGCCCTGTCCAACCTGGCCTTGGACATTTCCAGGGATCCAAGGGCAGCCACAGCTTCTGTGGGCACCAGAGGCCAGGGCCTCCCACCCTCCAGGGAAGAATTTATTCCCAATCTCCCAGCTAACCCTGCCAGGTTAAAACATGCCCTTAGTTGGTCACCTACAGCAAAATCCCTGTTGGTAACTTCAAGGCTGGGGCATGGATGAGGTTTGGGAGGGCACAGTGCCCATTCTCCATCCACCCCCCATGCTCATGGGTCACCTGCCCAGCTCAGTAGTGCTGCTGGGGATCTGTGCACCCCAATTCCATGGATTTATGAGCTGCCTCCTGCCACAACCACTGTGCTGTGAGGTCCCTCTTCAGCATCACTCTCTGTGTGCTTTGGCCCTGATGGTTTGTCAGGGTTTTCAGGCAGATAATGCTGAAGACAAAGCTCCAGCCTGCTCCCAGAGAGGGACTCGATCCTGGGATTAACCTCCAGCCTCAGCAGCGTGCTACAAATCCCAGCCCACGGATGGATCCTGCGCTCTGCAAGGCTCAGGCACAAACACAGAGACAGGACCGGCTGTCAGCTCCTCCCTGTGCCACGGGCTGTCAGCTCCAGAGGACATCAGCCCGGATTTTTTATTGTTCTGTGTCCCTTGTATCGCTGCACAGATTGCTTAAGAGAATGGCACTCCGTGGAGTTTGACCCGGGAGCCCTGATAGTGAAAATAACGCACTGCTCACCAGAGCCACGGGAGACCAAAAGAGTAACTTCGGTCAATTAGTTTAACTTTGACTATAAATATTCCTTCTCATTCCTTGTGACCCTGTTAACAGCTCCGCTGGCAAACCCCGATTCTCTGGCAATATTTAAGCTGCCTGTCAGTTGGCAGAGCCCTGCTGGTGCCCGGCGCGGGGAGCAGAATAAGACCCAGCTGAGCGCAGTAAGTTCCCTTTCAGCTTCTACCTCGAGTCGGGAGCTCCGTCGGGTTCGGGGCTCTGCCGGGCTGCTCCGGGCCCCGGCGAGCCGCGGTGGCTGGAGGAGGTGGACGGACCTGGGAATGCTTTAAAAAACCCCTAAAGAGGCGTTCAGAGCGCTGCGGTGCCGCCGGGGGACCCGAGAGCCACGTGGGCTGCGTCCCCCGGCGCTGCTGATACAGCCCCGGCTCCAGCAGCTTCATTCCCATGCCACGGATGTTCCTTCCTCACAATCTCTGGCGAGGAAAGCGCCGCCGCCTGTGCCAGGCACCGGGGGACAGCGGGCTGTGAGCTGAATTCACAAAACGGGCAAAATTTCCACTGGGCCGCCGATCCCAGAGCGGGGCTCGGGGAAGCTGCGGCGTTTTCGTGCCCCGGAGCGGCGCCGGCGGCAGCGCGGGGATGTCCCGAGCGGGGCACAGCGGCCCTGAGGAGCTGTCCCCTGCCCCGCACACCTGTGCGAGGGACAGGCACTGCTCTGAGCCCCGGCTGCCACCCCGGGGGTCCCTGTGGGTCCCTCCCAGCGCAGAGATTCCCTGATTTCCCTGATCCTGTGATGCTGTGGCTCTGCTCCACCGGTCCTGAGCTGGAAGGAAACCGCGGTGCCAGGGGGAAGCTGGAGGTGTGGGAGTGGGGTTAGCAGCTTCCCCAGGCTGACATACCAAACCCTGTTTTTCCTTTCCTAGTTAGAGGTTAAGCGTGCCAGTAAAAACTCAGCAGCAGCCAAGACACATCGGCCCTTAAAGAGGTAAGAGAGCAGTGGCCTGGCCATCAGTGCCCTGCATCCCGGCCAGGCAGGAGCTCACCAGGAATCCAGAGGCATCCAGGGGGTTATAGAGCATGGAAAGGGCTCTGCCGAGGTGCTGAGTGTCCCCAGTCCCAGCCTGGTGCTGGCACCACTGCCCTCAGCCACATCATGGCTCTCTACCAGCTCTGGCACTGGAGGCTGCAGAGCCAGGATACAACTCCCAGCTGTGGGAAGCAGGTGCTGGGGTGGTTCCTGGAGCTGGGAACTCCTGATTTATTGCCCGACCTTTGGGAAATGGATGAGCCCAGCGCAGGCCTGGCCTTGCCCTCCTCAGCACCTCCATCCTGCAGCTCCTCTGCTCTGCTGCTCTCCTGCTTCACCCATCGGGGCAGGAGCGTGGCCGGTCACGCTCTGGGCACGTCCTCAGGCCACAGGTGAGCTGAGGGCAGGTTCAGCTGCAGCTCCACACCTGCACTATGGGTGTTGTGAAACCGTGGGACAGGAGGCTGCCCTCAGCCCAGAGGAAGAACTTGTCTGACCGCTTGTCATCCGTGTGTCCGTGCCGGGTGTCCCAGCAGCCCTCGCCACACCCTCGGCAGCCTCTTGGCAGGGGGCAGCCTATAAGTGTCCCCTTACAAGTGCAGGCAGGCCAAAGGAGCCGGCCAGACGTGCAGGACAGGGAGCAGCAGGGCTGGAGCAGGGCTGGCCCGGCTGCGAGGCTGAGACTGCTCCTCTCTGGGGGAGCCTCTGCTCAGCCCAGCAGGGTAAGAGGAACAACCCCAAACCTGCCCTGTGCAGCTCTGAGGGTTCCTTGGGGGCCACTGCTGAGCCAGGGACTGCCCGAGGTGGCCTCGGCTGCCCCTCGCCTCCTGTCCTGCTCTCAGAGTGAGCCTGGGCTGAGGGAAGGAGGAAATGGGAAGGAACTGCGTTAATTCCAACACCCGAGGGACATCCCTGCCTGGACTTTATCCTGCCCCTTCTGCCAAGGGGCAGCACCACGGGATGCTCCAGGGAGCCCTTCCAGGGATCCTGCTGTGGTGCCACACCTCACCATCAGGGTTTCCGGAGAAGAAAATGGATTTTATATTCCTTGGTGACACGCTGCCAGCATTCCTGATAAGGAGCAGGGGACAGTTCTCTGGCTCAGGAGGGGACCCAAGGGCTCTGCACAGGGCTCGAGCTCTTGCTGTGGCAAAGGAGGGAGATGCCAGCACTGCCAGGGCTGTTCATGGGCCAGCACATTCTGCTGCCGTGTGAGGGACACGATTCTGGCAGCAGCTCCTCACTGGGGCCAGCCCTGCAGTGCTGCCACCTGGGACCCTCGGGCTGTAACCCCCAGCTCTGCTCCTGCCCTCTGCCTGTCCCAGCTGTTTCCAGCTCCTCTCTAACGCCTCCATTTCTCACCAGAGAGAAAATCACACAAGAAATCCCCCAGCCCACCTGGGCTGCCCACTGGCAGCACCTCCACACCCCGTGGTGGAGGAGGGCAAATGACAGAGACAGGAGCCCTCCCCAGAGCTCCTCAGCACCCTGACACCCCCAAATCCAGCCCCCACCCCCTGGGGCTGCCCCTGGCCGTTCACCCAGCCTTCCACAGGTGCATGCAGCAGGACAGAGGAGTGCCCAGGGAGCCATGGATGCCACCAGCGTGCCCCCGGCCACTGTGACGCCCTCGTGGGACGTGTTCCCCCAGCGGACCCTGGAGCCCGTGGACATCGCTGTGCTCGTGCTCTACTTCCTCTTCGTCCTCGCCGTGGGGCTGTGGGTGAGCACACACGGCTTAAAAACTTCCCAGGGGCCCTGGGGTCCTGGAAAATGGGGCTCAAATTGTCCTGCTCTGGCTGGAATTGGGCTGCTTTTCACTGGACTCAGCTGAGCAAGGGGAGGGGGGAGGTGACAGGTCCTTCTCCTCTCCTCAGCCTGGGAAATGTCCTCACTGTCCCTGGGGAGGGCTGCCCAGGCCCGTGCTAGCCAAGGTTTTGAGAAGCCTTGTGAGGAAGAGGCTGAGTACAAAGTATTGCTAACAATGATGTTTTGTTCGTCCAGGAAGGAATTGCTGTCCTATAAATCACCTGTGCTTGTCCTGACAGCAGATTCCTTGAATTATTAACATTGTCTATAGATAATTAAGGCAGAAGGACATCCTTTGGCACGGCTTTTGTGGCAGCAAAAGCCCAGCCAGGCTGTCGGGAGGCAGAGAGGGGCAGCTGCTCCCTTTGGGCGTGGTGCAAAACCCTCAGGTACTGCATGGAGCTGGGGAAGGGGAGCCCAGGGGTCTCACCTGCAGTGCCCAGCATTTCTGCTGAGCCCTCCTAAACCCCAGGGACTGTGCAGTTCTCATCCAAAACTCACATCCAGGGGTGGCCGAGTTTGCTCCTGGCACAGAGCATCCCCCCTGGCACTGAGGTGATGGAGGGTGGAGGAATTCTGCTGCTCCCATGTCTCTCCCCTGACAGGGAAGGCCTTTTCATTAAGTCTTTATTAAGTAAAAAATGAACGGGACTCGTGGCTGTTCTCGTTCTGATGGCTGTCTATTCTTTCCTTATCAGCAATTTTTGCACACCAGGCTTTACACCAGCCTGGTGTGAGGGAGAAAAGGCACCAAAGAGCCCAAAAAGCCTCTAACACACAGATTCAAGGTTCTCTTAAAGATAATTCACCCAATTATCACCAACAACATGCATTATTTCTACTTTTCTAGCAATTACTAACTAAACTTCTACTCATGTAACACTGCACTAATTCTGACCGGTGTTCCCAACCCTGCAGAATGGAGATGAAGAAGCCTAAAAATGACAAGGATCATCCATCTTGTCTTCATCTACTTACCACTCTAACAAACCCAAAAATCTCCATTTCTCACCCTGTGATAAATTCCATATTATGCTACAGTCTAATTGACATTCCTGAAAATTCTGCCTTATCCCAAACCTTAGGAAGCCCTTTCCATGGGCAGGTGGCTCGGGGCAGGTCCCTCAGCCCCCAGGCTGTCCCAGCAGCTGGTGTCCCTCGGGGAAAGGCTCCTCCTGCAGCTGCTGCTGGCTCAGGGTGTGCCTGGGCCAGGCCCTGAGCCCTGTCCCCTCTCTGTGCCCCCAGTCCATGTGGAAGACGCAGCGCAGCACCGTCAAGGGCTACTTCCTCGCCGGGGGACAGATGGCCTGGTGGCCCGTGAGTAGCCCTGTCCCCCCTGCCCACAGCCAGCCTGCCCCAACAGGGAGGGACAAACTGAACTCGCTCCTGTGCTTTGCCACTTTTGCCTTGGCTTGTCCCCCCACCCCGGATTTGAGGCTGCAGGTGCAGCCCAATGCCTCACAAAAACCTGGCAGCTTCTGGAGGTTTCCAGAATTCCCTGGGAATTCCACGCACACAGCTCTGTGCAGGCTGGGGTGTCTCACCTGGGCTGGTCCCTCACTAGGTGCTGATGCCAGAACCTGACATTTCTGCTGCTGCCCCCGCCTCCTCTGCTCTGCCACGAGGGATGGGTGCTTTGGCAGCAGGATGGGCACAAACACACCCACAAAATGGCAGGGAATGGTGAAAGAGGCTGCAGAGAGGTGCCAAGGCTGCTGAACCTGTAGGGAAAAGGGGAAGGGGGCAGAGGCTCACAAGAATTCTGTGTCTGGATTTTGGCAGTCAGGAGTGAGGGAACAGCTTCCCTGTGCTCCCACCGGGCTGAGAACGATGCCCCGTGCCTGGGCCAGAGCTGATTTCTGCCTTTCCCCAGGTGGGTGCATCCCTGTTTGCCAGCAACGTGGGCAGCGGGCACTTCATCGGCCTGGCGGGCTCGGGAGCTGCCTCGGGCATCGCTGCCACGGCCTACGAGTGGAATGTGAGTGAGGCACCCACGGCTGGGGCACTGCCCCTGCCCTGCCGGGACCTGGGGCTCAGCCTGGCACAGCCTGGAGCACCACTCTGACCTTCCCTTCCCTTCCCTTCCCTTCCCTTCCCTTCCCTCCACAGGGGATGTTCTGTGTCCTGGTGCTGGCCTGGCTCTTCCTGCCCATCTACATCGCCTCGGGGGTAGGTGTGGGCTGTGNCTGGGGGCGACAGAGCTGCTGGCGGGGGCTCAGGCTGTCCCCAACCCCCCGGCAGTGACTCCGTGTCCCTCGGAGGGGATGGAGACTCCCAGGTGGGGACTGCCCCGTGCCAGCGTGGCAGGGATGCCCAGAGGCTGGACAGGGTTAAAGGAATAAATCAGGGATTTATTAAAAGGAAGCACATACTGGCCATGCTCACCCAGGATGGACCCTGGGTCAGGAGTTTCACACTTNCCCTTCCCTTCCCTTCCCTTCCCTTCCCTTCCCTCCACAGGGGATGTTCTGTGTCCTGGTGCTGGCCTGGCTCTTCCTGCCCATCTACATCGCCTCGGGGGTAGGTGTGGGCTGTGTTTTGTGGGGTGGTGAGGGACTGGCTCCATCCCTGGGCCTGGCTGGGGGTGACAGAGC
>VZTB01003749.1:96272-109313 GCA_013397245.1 Thryothorus ludovicianus
CCACTGACCCTGCCACCACCGTGACCCTGCCGCCACTGACCCTGCCCTGACCCTGCCACCGTGACCCTGACCCTGCCACAGTGACCCTGACCCTGCCCAGACTCTGCCACTGCCCTTGCCCTGCCACTGCCCTTCCCACTGACCCTGCCCCTGCCCTGCCCAGTCAGCTGAGACATCCAAGTGTCCCAGGCCAAGCTGGACATTGGGGTTTGGAGCCCCCTGGGACAGTGGAAGGTGCCCCTGCCCATGGCAGGATGGCGTTGGATGGGTTTTACCAACCCAAGCCATTCCAGCAGTCCATGATTCCTGCCATGCACTGGGTCCTGCCCCCCCCAGCAGCCTGGTTTTGCCGTGGCTGTGGATATGGGGGGGGGAAAGCAAGAGAAAATTCACCTTTTTAGGAGAAATTGCCAGGTGAGAGTAAGTGAACCTGCCCCAGGTGGGTGCAGGTCAGCTCTGCCTTAAGCAGAAGCTCTGCCAAGACATTCTCAGGGTGCATTTTCCATTTTCCTGGGGCTCCCGGAGGTGTGGGGGATTTACACCACAATGAGCCGTGTAATGCGGAAAGACTCCAGGCTTGGATGCCCTTTCAGGGCTTAGGAGTGGCCAAATGGAAAACAGCCACAGAGAAATCCCAAACAAATAAAGGTTATTCCTTTCCCACTGCTCACCCCCAGTGATGTAAAATCAAAACCTCCTTTTAAATTTTTTTTCTCCTCCTTTTCCAGCTTGGGCTTTGTTTTAGAGCTTTTCCATGTATTTCCCGTAGAACTACTTCTGCTTTTGGCTTCCAGTGACAAAATGGTGACTCATGATGACTCAAAGCCAGAGAAATTCCAAAATGTCATTGGCCAAAGCTCCCCCCAGCACGGGCAGAACCCCCCAGCCAGGCTCAGGGCTTGGCTCGTGCTGCTGGGCAGGAACTTGTGCCAAGCGTGAAGTGCTCTGGGAGAACAAACCCAGTTCATCCCAGTTTGTGCCCCTCTGCTCTCCCAGGTGGCCTGGCAGCTGTGATCTACACTGATGCCCTGCAGACCCTCATCATGCTCATCGGGGCCGTGTCCCTCATGGTCTTCAGTGAGTGTTTGCCTGGGGGTTGTCACTTAAACTATGACAACCTCATCAAGTTAAATAATGGGGAGAAATCCTTCCCTGGGAGGGTGGGCAGGTGCTGGCACAGGGTGCCCAGAGCAGCTGTGGCTGCCCCTGGATCCCTGGCAGTGTCCCAGGCCAGGCTGGACAGAGTTTGGAGCAGCCTGGGACAGTGGGAGGTGTCCCTGCCATGGCAGGGGTGGCACTGAGGGGCTTTGGGGTCCCTCCCAACCCAAAGCATCCCAGGATTCTGTGATTCCCCAGGAGAGGCAGCACCTGCTCCAGCCAGCAGCGTCTGCTCTTCCCCAGCCCAGTGGGAGAACCAAGAGCTCCTGATTTTTAAGGAATACTCACCCACAGTGACCCAGAGACTGGAATCAGAGTCCTGGCCTGGGGGGGATGCAGTAACAACTTCTCATGACCCATTTTCAGGTTTTATTGAAGTTGGTGGCCTTGAAGGTTTACAGGAAAAATACTTTGATGCCATTCCCAGCATCCGCAAGGAGAACAGCAGCTGTGGCCTGCCCAGGGAAGATGCTTTCCACATTTTCCGACACCCTGTGACCTCTGACCTGCCCTGGCCAGGAGTCTTGTTGGGAATGACCATCCCATCCCTGTGGTACTGGTGCACAGATCAGGTGGGTCACTGCTTGGTCCTGTGCTCGGCAGAATCTGATTACAAACCTGGGGGTTGTGACCTCACCTGGACTGATTTTCTGAGGGGTATCATCAGTAAAATCTGATTTTACCATCAGTAAAATCAGAGGGTTAAATCCTAAGGAAGGAAAACTTGATATGCACAATTAAGTATTAGTAATCATCTATGGAAAAAGGGTAAGAATGTGTTTGTGTGTTAATCCCAGTCTATAAAGAAGTCTTTGTTTGTTTGCTTTTTAACTTGATCCTTTCATTCCTCATGAACCACCTGTGAATTCCTTCTTTCACCTTTCAGGGGTCTGGCTGCCAATCCTCCCAGTGGCACTGTCAGAGCCCTGAACCCTAAAACCCCTCCTGCTGTTCCAGCTGTGCTTTCTTGCTCTCTCATTTAACTCTGCCCATTTCAGGCTCTGTCCTGCTCCTTGGCCAGGCTTCTCCACAGGGTCAGGGAAGTCCCCAGTGCAGGAAGGATGGAAAATCCTGGCCATGGGTAGGTGAGGGTCAGGCCCTGCAGCACAGTGTCCCCCCAGGCTCAGCTGGAATGGCACAAAGCAGTTTCTGTGTTTCTGAGAGGAGCCAGGATCCAAATCAACAGCTCCAGAGCCCCAGCCAAGCTCTGTGATCACCCTCTGAGACTTCCAGAGTTCAGTGGAGATCAAAGTCAGGATCGCTCCATCCCAGCCAGCTCCTGCTGCTGGCAGCCAACCAAAGCCATTCCTTCATTCCTAGGTCATTGTTCAGAGGTCCCTCGCTGCCAAAAACCTCTCCCACGCCAAAGGAGGCTCCTTGATGACCTCCTACTTGAAGATTTTGCCCCTCTTTATGATGGTAATGCCAGGCATGATCAGCCGGGTTCTCTTCCCAGGTAAGTGCTGAGGGAGAGATCTCTTCCCTCCCCTTGGCTGTGCCAACTCCACCGAGCTGGAGAAGCCTTTCCTGAAAAAACCGAGAGGTTCCAACGCATCAAACACCCAACACATGAAGAAATTTTCTTCCAGTCAGGAGCTGGAGGATGCAGATGCTCCCAGGGCAGCCCTGTGCTGAGAGAGCCCTGTGTCATTTGCTGGAAGCCCCCCAAGCTCTCCAGCACTTCCCTTAGAAAGCAGCTCACAACATTCAGCAGAGGAATTTGTTCAGAGACACCAGTGTCTCGTGGCTGGGATGCTGCCTCTCACTCCCCACTGCTTGTTTCAGATCTGGTGGCTTGTGCAGACCCGGAAATTTGCCAAAAAATCTGTGGCAACCCCTCTGGCTGTTCTGATATTGCTTATCCCAAGCTGGTGTTGGAGCTCCTGCCTGTAGGTAAGAGCCTGGTGAGGGTTCTGGCACTGGTGGGGTTGGCACCTGGGAGGGGAGTTCAGAGAGGAAAATAGCCTGGAACTGTCATTTAGTGGGGTTTGTGTGGGACAAACCCATCACTGCCATTTTAAATTGGAGCTAAAACCAGTTTTAAAAGTCTGTTGTAGCCACAGAGGCCACCCTGCAGCGGAGCCCCTGAGGGTTCCTGAGGGTGGCTCTGCTTGTCCTTGCTGCCAGGACTCAGGGGCCTGATGATGTCTGTGATGATTGCAGCCCTCATGTCCTCCCTGACCTCCATCTTCAACAGTGCCAGCACCATCTTCACCATGGACCTGTGGAAACATTTCCGTCCTCGCTGCTCCGAGTGGGAGCTGATGATCGTGGGCAGGTGGGGAGAGCTGGCATGAGCAGGAGCAGAGCCTGGGTGCCAGGCACACATCTGGGCACAGCTGCTGGGGTGACAGCAGCCTGCACAGGCTCGGGCAGGACTGCAGCTGAGGCTTTAGGGCTCGTGGGACACCTCGGTCAGAGTCTCACACTGAGCAACAGGAAAAGCAGGGCCTGAGCTCACAGGAGGGGCCCCTTTGTCTCGCCAGGGTCTTTGTGCTGCTGCTCACCGTGGTGTCCATCCTGTGGATCCCCCTGGTGCAGGCTGGCCAGGGCGGGCAGCTCTTCATCTACATCCAGTCCATCAGCTCCTACCTGCAGCCGCCCGTGGCCATGGTCTTCATCCTGGGCTGCTTCTGGAAGAGAGCAAACGAGAAGGTACCCACCGTGCCAGCCAGAGAGCAGCCCTGCCCCCTGCCTGGCTGCTGCTCCAACACAGAATCCCCCTCCTTCCCAGGGAGCCTTCTGGGGGCTGCTGCTGGGGCTGCTGCTGGGCGTCGTGCGCCTGGTGCTGGATTTCATCTACCCCGAGCCGCGCTGCGGGGAGCCCGACGGCCGGCCCAGCCTGCTCAAGTACATGCACTACCTCTACTTCTCCATGGTGCTGGCGGCCGTCTCCACCCTCACCATGCTCGTGGTCAGCGTGGCCAGCGAGCCCCCGGCCCCCGAAATGGTGCGTGTGTCCACCCCCCGTGCTCCCCCAGCCCCAAACGCTCCCCAGGACGCCCCGGGCAGAAATGAGCTGGAGATGCAAACCTCTGTTCATCCCTCATTTATGGTCACACTGTAGCTGTGAGCCCTCCTCTGCTCCAGCACCTTTGCTGCCGTTCCTGATGTTCCTGCCCATAAATCCCACCCTGGACACTGGTTGACAGTAGATTCTACCAAGAGCTGTTGTTAAGTTCCAGCGTGTGTGTTTCATCCATGACAAATTAGCCTTTTTCCCTCTATTTTCCAAGCAATTCCAGCTTCTGGGTCATCTTTACCAACTCTCTTACTAACTTAGCGAGGAAACATTTTTACTCGCAGAAAAGAGAAACCCAGTGCAGAGAGCTCCTCTCCTCTGGAACAGGTTTGTGCCAGTTTGACTATTTTCAGTTGATGTCCTGGTGCTGAGGCTGCAGGAAGGCACAGAGAGCAGAAAGGAGGGGCAGGGGGGTTCAGAGCTCTCACAGCAGCACATCCTCTTGCTGCAAGACAGGACTAACCCTGAACTCAGAAATGCCCAGCAAGGGCGATGCTCAGAGGTGTGTGATCAGTCCAGAGCCCACCTCCCTTCCCTGTGACAGCTTTTCCTCATCTCCAACCTGAATCTTTCCAGCTTTATGTGGTGCTCACCCCTCTCTAGCCACACTGCCATTGAGGACATCCCTCTGTAAGGAACCTTTTACATATCTGAAGAAAACAATCCCGTTTCCCATCTGTTGCTGTTCTCCCAGCGCCCCCGCTTCAAGCCAGCCCTCCCTGGCCACAGTTTCTGTTCTCTTTGCTCCTTCCTGACCTGCTGCCAGTCTGCTCCCAGGGACGGTCCCACACCGAGGTGTCCCCTCAGCAGAGACCCTACAGAGCCATCCTGAGTGGAGGACCAGCAGCCGCCGTGCTCCAGATGCCACCAACCCGCGGAGCCCTGGGCTGCCGGCGCGGATTTTGGCCGCCCTCCGCGGGCAGCCCGGGGCCGGGCCACCCCGGGACAGCACTTTCCTTACCAGCACTCTTCATGCCATCAGATCAGCCGGCTCACCTGGTTCACCCGTGGGGATCCTCCGCCCAAGCAGGAGCTGGCAGCGAGCCCCGGCCCCGCCGCTGCCAAGGACGCGGCCGCGCTGCAGCTGGAGCTGAGCCCCGAGAGCAGCTCAGGGGATGCCAAAAGTAAGTGCTCAGTGACCCCCACCTCACAGCCCCTGTGTTCCCAACGGGCCCGAAAGATAAGGAATGTTAAAACTCCTTCCTCTGGAATTCCGGGGCTTCGGGGTGTGCTGGAAGAATCAAGGAATTAAAGGAGAGAGAGTATGCTGAGTTGGGAGGGACCCGCAGGGACCGTGGCTGCAGCTCCTGGCCCTGCACAGACACCCCAACAATTCCACCCTGGGCATCCCCCTTCCCTGATCCAAAGGCTCCTGGAGCACCCTCTGGGGGAAGAACCCTTCCCTGATCTTTAGCCTCAGCCTGCCCTGGCCCAGCTCCAGCTGTTCCCTGTCACAGAGCAGAGATCAGAGCTGCAGAGCACAGCGAGGTCTGACCTCCATCTCCTCTTGTCCAGGGGAAAAAAGGCTTCACCTGACATTTTACCTAAGCAGGAGTTCAGTTTCTTTCCCAGCTCCCGATGGCATTACAAAAGCTTCCAACAAAGGAGCTGGATGGGATCCAGAGGCACAGCCACTCTCCTGTGGCTGGTGCTGTGGCACCTGCTGCCAGAACCGGCTGCAAAAGGGGAGGGTGGAGGACAACACGATAATGTTGATGAAATTCCCTTTCTGTTTTTCAGCAGTGTTTTCTGATCGGCTCTGGCAGCAGGGAGAGCCCTGGGCCGAGTTCTTGGCCATAAGTGAAGGAGGATGTGCAGTTTTTACTTGTCAGTGCCAGGCACAGCCGTGTGCAGAGCTCCCTGTGCATTCTGCAGCCAGGATTTGATTTGCACCCTGTTTGTGGAACCCTGCAGCTTGTGCTGCGTGTTCCTTCCATCTGGAACAGGCTGTCAGGGGTTAATGAGCCACCCACAGCTCTCCTGCTGCTGGCACCTCTCACTTGCTGGACAGGAGCGTTTCCCCCCCAGCGTTCAGCGCTGAGTGTCCCGGGGCACTGGGAAAGCCCAGTTTGGTGTGGCAGGGATGGACCAGAGCAGCCCTTGCCCGGGGAGGCTGGGGGGCACCAAGCAGCCACAGCTCAGTTTGTAGGTTTGGTTTAAGATGCTGGGAAGGGGCAGAAGCTGAGCTCAGAGCTGCAGGGAGGACAGAACTGCTTCTGGGGCTCCCAGCGTGGTGCTCACCTGGAGCCCACGGGGCTGTTTCTGCAGCAGCCCCCGCACAGGAGCAGAGACACTCGGGCTGTGCCTGCCGGGCTCGTCCCTCCCGGGCTGTTCCTGCCGGGCTCATCCATCCCTCCCTGCCTCCCTCCTGCCCGCTCTCGTTGCAGGTGCGGCCGAGGCCAAGGGCAGCTCCAAGCTGCTGAGCACCTTCCTGTGGCTCTGCGGGATGGAGCGCAGGCAGGAGGGCGCCGAGAACGTGCCCAAAGCCGAGCCCCTGCCCGTGGCTTCCCTGGAGGAGAAGCCGCTGGTGAAACACATCCTGAACATGAACCTGCTCCTCTGTGTGTGCGCCGGGATCTTCCTCTGGGCGTACTTCGCATAGCCCGGGGCTGCCCGCCCACACGGCATCGGCTAACCCTAGCTGGTGTAAATATTAATGGTTAGCAGAGGGTTAACGTAATTCTTAACGCTTTCTAAATGTTATTTCTTTATTTAAGACGTTTTAAAGACGTAATATTTTCCTTGTTTCTAATGGGGGCCTGGCTGTGCCCGGGGCCGAGCGCTTGGCCCTGGCACCGTCAGACCCCGCCTGGCACCAACCAGCTGAGGAAGGTTGGTTTGGTTATTTTAAATATTTAATTTTGCTCTTTGGCCTTAGAGCACTGCCTGGAATTCAGGAAGCCTGGATTCTCTTCCTATTTATGCCTCTATAACCAGCTACGACCACCTGGGTCCCCTTTGGTTGAGGTCCTCCAGCCTTGAGGGACACGAGTGCCCCTCGAGTGCCCTGAGCAGAGCCAAGGGCTGGTGGCTGAGCTCTGCTGTGCCTCTGGCTCTGCTGTGCCTGCTCTGCTCCTTCCCCGTGTGCAGAGAGGGCTGATGGGCCTGGCTGGGAGCTCTGGCTAAGCTATCACTGACACTCCAACACCAGCACCAGCAGCCAGCGTGGAACTGCCCCAAAACTGCTGCCAGGGGCACCTGAGGGACCTGAACCAGCCAAGGCCAGCAGGTGTGCCAGGGCAGAGGTGCCCAGGACAGCCCCTCACTGCCTGGGCACCCACAGCCCTTCTGAGAAGTTCAGGCCACCACTGGCCCCGGGGCTCGTGCAGCTGCAGAGAAACATTAAAGAGTGAGAGCTGGAGCTGGTGCCTGCCTGCCTGGACTCTGTGGGGCTGGGGGGGCTGCCAAGACCTCTGGGCCCCCTGCCCATGTTGGAGGAGGCTCCTCCTGGAGCCCTCACCTGCCCTGGCTCCCTGCAGAGCCTGCTCCCCCTCCCCAGGCTGCTGGGGGATCCCAAAATTCATTTCCAGGACTACCTGGAAACCTGCAGCGGTCCACAAAACCAGAAAATACTCGTTAAACCAAATAATGGGAATTGGCACTTGGGGATCCTCCCTGAGCAGGTGAAACGCTGTTGGAAACCCTGGGGGAGAGAGGCACTGCACAGTTTGGGGGATAAACATTGAAAGCAGTCACAGGACTGGAGCCTGTGGCCCATCACACTGAATTTAGAGCTACAAGGATTTGTTACAGGGCTGGTGTGGTGCCCACAGTGCTCCCACTGCAGTCCCCAAGGGAAAACCAAGCTGAGCAGCCAGTGACTCCAAGCTACACAGCCCAGGGGACCACTGTGCCCTTCAGGACCCAGTGGAAGCAACAAAACTAAAATAAAGATGCCTTAAGTTGACAAAAAACAATCTTTAATTTTATAAATGTTCACTCAACTGCTGAATCCAAACAGCTGTTTCAAAGTTCTTCCAAAATTCAACCGTTTTCAACAAAAGCACAAACCCCATTTCCACGGTTTCCTTGTGAAACAGTTGCCAGTTGCACATGAACAAAGCAGGTTAATACAAATAACTATGAAATCAGGGTAAGTACTGCTCCTAATAGCAATGAAATGATTAAAGAGACAGAGTTCCTCCTACAGCACGACAGTCCTTCAAGGCACTGGATGCATCCACAGTTCCACAGGGTGACTGAGAACCAGCAGTCACCTCCAGCACTGGGGCAGGGGTTTGGTTCATGGCTTCAGGGGAATCTGCAGCAAATCCGAGAGGGAATGTCCCTTGGGAGGCAGCTCCTGGTACGGGCTAAGAACTACAACCAACCTCTAAGCGTGCCGTGAGAAGGATTATTTCCCTAATACAGACATGCACTTTAAATAACTAATGTTCTGCTTCTTACTCTTTTGGGATTTCTGCTAAAGCCACCTGTATCAGCACTGACCACGCTTCCCAGGCGGCTTCCTGCAGGAATTCATTCCTTCCATCCAAGAGCTTGAAAACCGTTGTCCAGACCCAGATCATTAAACTTCTTCTGAGGGCGAAAGCGGAGCTCGGCCAAAGGTTGGGCTCGATTTTCTGAGAGGTTTTCTCCCCAGAGGTGCCAGAAGAAGCTTTTCCCTGTGAGGCCGGAGGGTTTTCCCCGGAGGGGGCCCGGGTGCCGCTCACAGCGCCGTGCTCTCCGTGTCGTTGTCGATGTCCAGCAGGAGGTGGTTGTGCAGCTCTCTGCCCGCCAGCTCTGCAGGAAGCTCTGCAGGAGGGTTTGGAAGTGGTTCTGGAATACTGGAATTAGAGTCTGCACAAAAAGGGAACAGCAAGTTTAGCAGCCGGGCCAGGGCCGGCTCATTCACCCGGGAGTTCCTGGGCATTTAAAGCAAAGGTCAGCGAAGGCTCCTGGAGCAGAGCTGGCCCCTGTGGGCACCAGGGGCTGAGCCCAGCTGGACAGCTCAGACTGCTCCTCCTACAGAGCCTGCTTCAGTCCTGGCCAAAGCAACTGAGCCTGCTCCTTCCTGAAGGAGGGAGGACAGTGACTGCTTTAGGATCACATTCCTCAGTGCCCCTGGGGAGCTACCCTGGACTCTCACATCCAAACACCCAGCAAAACAATCTGGCACCTAAATCATCCACCAGGGAACTCCACCCGTGACTCTGAGAAGCAGCAGGAACAAGGATGGTGGCAAAAGGAGGCAGGAGTTATTTACACCCAGTGCAGATTAAACCTGTACAAACAGGGCATGTCATGGTCTTTGCCTCTTCTGAACAGAGGAGAATTTCGTCCAAGCCAAGGTGTCCAAAAAAACCCAAAAATGCTGCATCTCTGGTGACTGACTGACCTGGCACCTAGAATTATCAGATCAGAAAAATCCCTAGCAGTTAAAAAAAAGGTAACTGAAAATCTTGTCAGGATTTTGCAAAGTTGATTTACAACGTGCCATGACATCCCTTACTGCAGTCCAGCAGCTGCTCCACAGAGGAAGTCATTTAGATCACTTAAATCAACAAAAAATCCAAATAAGTGCCTTGTTTTCAGGCACAGGAGGTGCAGACAGGCATCCTAGAGAGACTGGGACTCATAACTCAAGCATGAAATCCTGAAGTTAACCCAGAAGTCACTGCAGGAAAGCTGAAGTTGAAGGTTTCTGAGCTAAAATGACCTGGAAGAGGAGAAAGCAGCCCCTGAGTGCAGCATGCCCTGCTCTGAGCCCCCCAGGCTGCAGGGATCCGTGTCTGGGACCTGCACAGGGCAGCTGAACCCCAGCCTGTGCTGGCCTGGATGTTAAACCAGTTAAACCAGGATGGTTTGGGCTGGAAGGGACCTTAAATCCCATCCCACCCCCTGCCACAGGCAGGGACACCTACACTGCTCCCAAGCCCCTGGAGCAGCTCCCCTGGGATGTGTGACACGGGGAGGGAGCGTTTGTGACACAGGACAGTGACAGGGGACACAGGAGGAGCCTCTGCACAGAACACAGCAGCTCGGGGGTCGCTGTACGTGGGGACAGCACAAGGGGACAGTGGCCAGGGACACCAGGAGCTTCACACTGTGCCCTCCAAGGCTTTAGTGGGTTAAGGGAGCAGCAGCCCCTCCCTGGCCATGCCCGAGGGACACACACGCAGCAGGGCACTGGGGGGGTTAGTAGTTAGCACACACATCATTAGCAATTAGCAATTAGCAACAGTGTCGGCCAATCAGGGGCCTTTTCCTTACCATTGCACTTGCCAACACAGTTCCTACTGAATGCTGGTCAAACATCTGGATTGTTTAATAAAACCTTCGATTAGAATATTCTAGGGCTTCTTACTTTAACAGCATAAATAGAATTTGAGGCATTACTAAAGTCCAGTACATGGACACAGGAATCAACAGCACCCTGGGAACAGGTCAGAATTCCTGTTCAGGGATTATTCTGAGCTTTGCTGGCCCCTTAATTTTATTCCCTCACATCACTTGTTAAGGTTCAAATTAAAAACAGCAGCTGCACGTTGTGAATTAGTGAGTGTGTGAGTGCTCGTTTGTGCAGGTGTGAATATTAGAGCAGACACTCGTATGGCAGGTGGTGGTGTTAATTCAGATTATTAATCCTTAAAAAACACACTGATCTGGAAAAGGTGGATGCTTTAGCACGGGGTGTAGTGCTGGAGGTGTGCTGAGTGTCACTTCAAGCCCTCCCCAGGGGGTTTGGATCTCCTGGGTCCCCTCACCAGATCTGGAGAACCCCCCTCAGCAGCTTTCCTTTCCCAGTTTTCCTGCGTGGCAGCTCCCACCCTGTGCTTACAGCACACACCTGGGCAATTCTGCAGGTGCTTGCCGTGCCCAATTCTAATGAGGCAGCCCCAGCTGGGTGTTAATTACTAGACAAGGATTTCTCCCATTACACTGGGGTAAAACAAACCCTCCCTGTCTGCTATCACTGAAGCAAATTTCTCAGAACCAGGAAAATCCTAAAATGAAAATAAATACGGCCAAACTATGAAAGACTTGGAAATTTAGATGAAGTCTTTCCTTGAAGTTTGATTCATTAGCACAGCTGCTGCTGTTAACTTCATTGTAAAGTGCTGTCAAGATCCAGAGCCCAGGGAATAAATTATCCTCAAAGTTTAAATTTACTGACAAAAGTACAATCAGAAGAACTCAGTTATTTTAAAAATCAAAGCTACTTTTTAGCTGCTTGAGCAGCTCATTTACTGCTGGTTGCATCACAGAATCCCATAATGGGCAGGGACACCTCCCACTGTCCCAGCTGCTCCAAGCCCATCCTTGGGCACTGCCAGGGATCCAGGAACCTCCTTCTCCAAAAACCCCAAACCCAGAGGCCTCACACCTGAGCAGGGGAAGGCAGTGGAGGTGTGCACGAGTGGGACTGAGCAGGCAGAGCCACAGTGCAGGTGCTGCTGGGGCTGCTCTGGTTTAGTCACATCAGCCTGGACTTTGCCAAAAAAACCCCTCCAAGTGGTTAAAAACAACTGCAATAAAGTGATAGCTATGTTAAAACGTAACCACAAACCACCAAATTGTAGGAAAAATCACATTTGCCTGCTGGAGAAGGATCACACCTGATTTGGGGACTGATTCTGGGGGCCTGGTGTGAAGTGTTAACTCTTTATAGGGATTTAAGGAATTACTGGATGTTCATAGGCTATCACAACTGAGCAGCAGAGGCTGTAAACCCCTTGCAGGCAGGGTGCCATGGAGGGGTGAGCTACAGGGCTGGCAGAGCACAATTCCTGTGCAGGGCTGAGGACACAGGGCTGGCAGAGCACAGTTCCAAGCACATCCAAACTCAAGCTACAAACAGGGGCAGCTGAGCTGCAATTGCAGATTCTGTGAGTACAAACCTTATTCGCAGTAACCATCCCCACCTGTGAAGGCATTGGGGGAGAGCTGTTAGAATTGATACTCTGCATTCCAACACATTCTAACTCTAGAGAAGCTGCAGTGCCATGGGAACGTTTCAACCACTATTAATTAATTGTAAGTAGATTTCAAAGCATTAGTCTCCCACATTTGGTATCTCTTCTTTCAGAATTTCCCAGAATAAGCAGCGACTCAGCAGGGAAACATTCCAAAATCTGCTGGTTTTGAATGGCCTCAGCAATCACATTTAAAAAAAAATAAACTTTATCGACTATCTTTATTAAAGTAACATTATCCCAATCAAATTGCTAACTACAAGCTCCAAGAAGCTTCTGTGAGAAGACAGAAGTTTCTCTTCACGATTATCTTGAAAACAAGGATTGCACTTAAAAATGTGAGGCTCTGTAAATATTGACCTAAGAAATACAGTTCAATACACGTGATTCTTCAGCTTCTGGATGTCCAAATTAAATGCACATCAGAAGGCTCTGTTCTCATAAGGTAAAACATTTTCTGCATGTTTTGCCCACTAGAACACATGTCAGTGACCACTTCTGCCCTTTTCTTATCTCAGTATGTGCTGAAATCCACCATCCTTGGCTACATCTTCTCCCTCCTCCAAATATTTGCTTTTTGGCAACAGATGTACAAGCAGAACTGGCTGCCAAGATGCTGAGCTGGAGACACCAGCGAGCTGCTGTCAGGGTGTTCAGCTTCCAAACAGGAAAAAAAAAATAACAAAAGCTCATCTCCACTCGCCCCCAAACACTTGTGCCTCAGGAAGGACACCCCGGGGTGCAGAGCAGCCGGGAGGGCACTAAACTGGAAAGGAGCTGGCGAGCCCTGAGCTGTGCTTTGTGCTTTTTGCTGTCCCCGGCTGCAGGCAGGGCAGGAGCAGCCCCTCACTCACCTGTGACTATTTTGGATGCCGTGGCGGCGTCCCCCGGCAGCTGCGAGGGCGGGTGGGGCGGAGGGGGCACGCTGGGTCTGTTCCTGGGCTT
>VZTB01003749.1:113024-143890 GCA_013397245.1 Thryothorus ludovicianus
GGGGGGGCGGGCAGGATCCGGCTGTGCCGCCCCCCAGGCGAACCCCGACATGCGAAGCGGCGACAGGAAAGCTCCACAACAGCGCGGTGTTAAAGCTCCCACCGGCTGCAGACACCAGCAATGTTAAGACATGCAACGGGACTTGGCTTATCCCCAGGGAGGGATAAGGTGAACGTCAGTGCACAAACTACTCGGTGACGTTTGGAGACAAACACTGATGACAATGAGGTCAGAGCACTCGGAATCTCACACGTAAATACAGACGTTTCCTCACATACCCTGAGTAGCTCCTCACTAAATGCATTTTGCCACATGAATTTTGTTTCTATCACACACTGAAGTTGCAGCAGAGATTCAAAAAAAGCTACTTGATATGTACAGGCTGTGATTTGGGGGTTGGAATGAGAGATCTTTACAGTCCTTTCCAACCCAAATCATTCTGTCTGTGTTTCAAGGAGAACAATGGAGAAACAGACCCCAGCTCTAAGAGATTTTTAGAATGCATACAGCACATACATTCTAGAAATTATTTTATTCTTGTTGTGTTAAACACTGGATCTTGAACTGGTTTTCTTCCTCCTCTGTGAGTGCTGACAAATTTGCATGTGGCTGGTCGTAGCTAACAGGTAACAACATTTGCATCAACAGCTAAAAACAAGCACATCACTTGAATACTCATGATGAGTGATAAGAATGAACATTACACTACATGTTATATGGGGAACAGCACGTTTTACTGGGAGTTTTTAGCATTCTACTGCTTGCTGTGGCAATACTGTACCATCATCAACTCAGAAGTCTTATCATGAAGGCACCAGGTAACACCACCTCAGCTTTATGGGCTTTGAAAGAGAAGCCATGGAATATCACAAGTTAGAGACTGAGAGATGCCACTGCAGACTCTGCTGTTCCAGGGAATCTCAGACCACCCCCAGTCTGTACCAGGAGAATGGAAACTGGGAGCAGCAAGATCTGCCTGGGATTTATCATGCATGGAGTGTAACTGGAAGGAAGTAACAGTACATTACCTTTGAGCCATCCTCAGGCTGCAACAACAGGGAATAAATCACTTGTTATCTACAGCATTTCCATGAAATTCCTCTCCTGACACTAGTGAAGGTGTCTGATTGGAGCCTCACAGGAGGAGGGCAGTAAAGGAGCCCTGAGCTGAGAATTGCACCCACCTCTCCTTCTTCAGCAAATCCCCTTCCATCACAGTCATGCTCAGAGGCCTCTTCCTCTCCAGGGTCCCACACTCATAGTCATTCCCAGTGTGTGACAGGTGATTGGAATTGACAGCAGGAACTGCCACAAATGCCCCAGACACATTGAAATCTTCATCTGCAAGAGGGACAGACAGAATGCCAGCTCAGACTCACAGCTCCCAGGGGTGCCCCACTGCACACTGAGGGTCACCTGGAGGTCAGGTAAAGCTGCTGAGCTGTGGCAGGAACTCACCTCCAGGGAAGAACCAGTCTGCATGCTGAATAATGGGCTCAATGACTGCCACCACGTGCACTGAAGTGGCTGCTGCCATTTCAGCAAGGGATCTGCAGGACAGAGTTGAAGAACACTATTCAGGGCTGCATCAAAGTGAGAAAATGAAAATCAATTCAGGCTAAATAACAACTTAGGCTAAGCATGATGGATTGACTCCTCAGTACCAGAGAAAAGGCAACTGTGCTGGACTCCAGACTGTTCAGTAACATTCACAGCTTTTGGAAACACCCCCAAAAACCTTCCTGCCTCAAAGGACCTGGAGGAACAGGCTGAAAGAACACCTGAAATATTTTTTAGGGAAACAGTCTGTTGCTGTGAATAGACTAAAGGATTTAAACCTATCAATTCTACAGCTTCACCCAGTTCTGCTTTGTAGCTTTCTTAAAAGGACTCACCCTTCATTCTTTGCCCACAGCAAGTTGGGGCCCAAGACGATGGCGATGTTGCTCGGTGTCATTTTGTTAACGTCACTGTTCTGGGCAAGCTTGGCTAAAAATTTGATTAAATACCTTCAAAAAGGAAAGAAATAATTAAACAGCAGGAACCGTGAGCATTTCTTGTTGAAAGCAAGCAAATAAAAATTCAAGAACTTGTAGAGGGAGCTCGCAACAACACAGAGATGAGATGAGATGAGATGAGCAGCCTTCTTGCTTGGCAGCTGCCCAAAGCTTCTGCTCCTGAATCATAAAAGTTGAACTGAGTAGCAAAGAAAGCAGCTCCCATCTTAGCAAAACAAAACCACAGAAATATTATACTTCCAGAGAAAAATGCTTCCTTTCAGCCAGTTTCATGTCCTGTAATGGAAATTCCATCTTCTAGGAATCACCAGAGCTGCTTTTGTTCCGGTTCATTTCCAAATGCAAAACCAAAAGGAAAAATGAGATGTTTAAGATAGATCCAGGTGATTTCTAAGACTGGAAACTACAGCAAAGAGCAGAGGGTGAGCCATAAGTAGAAAGGCTCTGTGCATCACTATTTCCTGACAGTCAACAGAGAATTAATCTGAGGATACCTATGCATGGCCACTGCTGCATGAAGTAAGAGATATTTTTATAAATCTCACTGAATTTGGCCAAGAAAAGCACACCTGGATTAGAGTTCAGTTTAACTGGCTTAGAGGTGCAAAGCAGCTGAGCTAAGAGATGTTCACACCTACCTGAAGTTAACACGGTAATGCTCAGGTAATCTGTTACAAATCCTCCACAGCTCTTGGAGCTTCTTATCCTGGTCCTGAATACTGAAAGGACAAAAAAATGCCATGACATCTTACTTTCAGGGCAGAAATTTTCTGCAGTGACAAAGAGGTGATGGTATAAACTTCCATTTATGCCAAATAAATGTTTTATACCCAGCACCCTGCTTGTCAGTTCCCTGAATTATCTCTACCTGCAACAAAACTGCTCGAGCATCAGTTCTGTGCAGCCAGCAGCCTGAAGCAGCCCTAATAGTTAAACAAAGTAGATATTTCACCACATTTTGAGCAATTTGGATTAAGCTATTTATTATTTAAAATGGTTTGTTACACGAAATACCTGTTAGGAAAATAACAACTAACTGTGTGAGCTTGGTTGTTTCTGTTGAATTCATCTATGAAGAATCAAATTTAATAGGAATATGCAGCATGACTTCCTCTCTAGCTATTTCTGGCATGCTTACTTTGCAGCTTGTGTCCACTCCTCATACAGGCTGTAGGTCATGAGAGGCTCTGGCAGCTCCCGTAAATAGGATTTCAAGGCACCTGCAATGCAGACAGGGACAGGTTGGCTCCTCAGCCACTGCTTTCAGACTTCAGGGAAAATTCTGCCCTCACATGTGCAGTTTTATCTGTGCAATAAATTCCAAGTACCAGGGAAAGTGGCAGGACCTGACATTTGCACAGTGGAGCTGCTCAGATCTTAAAGGGTCTGTCAGTAATTAGTGCAATTTGACAGAAACGTGCTGGAAAACTCCAAATCATCTCTTCAGGACTCAGGACTTATGAAGATGTATTGAAGGTCTGGACATGGCTCTAATCTCCTCTGAGCATGTTAACACTCCTGTCACAAGAGGTGTGACAGCTGGGTCACGGTGATCACCTGAATGTTACACACCTTTGTCACAAATACATCAGGGCACCCCACACTTATCTGTGTCAAACTGTGCAGTGAACGTTCCCCCGATTGTCACTTCTCCCAGTTTAACCCTGGAGATCAACACCTGAACAGCACAAAGTTGTACCAATTTACACCTGGTTTGGAGTCAGAGCCCTGCCAATACCTGCTACAGCATGGGGATCTGAGTAAAACTCATCCAGCTGGGAAGTGGAACAGTCCAGGGCAGCTTTCAGCTTTTTTAACTTGGAGGCTCCAGCAGCAATTCTGAACAAGCCCTGCATCACAGAAATAAAATGTCTTCATTGGTAACCACACACTGGCACAAGCCTGGAACAGCAGCAGTTTTACAACAGCCTCTCTCAGGACATTCCAGCTCGGGTGCCTTGCCCAGAGAGTTATGACCCAGCTGGCCTTTCATGTGTCCTGTCACTGCCACCTGACCGTGGTTCAGTTCGTCCCCACCCTTGGCCCACCCCTAATTTTCATTCCATGTGCATCCATCTCCAAGATACTTCACACAGTGCTGAGCTTATTCTGTTGCAAAATATTTACCAACTACTTAATGAAAAAGTAGTTAAGCAACACGTTAACAAACAGACAGCAGCTCAGGAGCTGCACTGGGCCCTTTTCCCTCCCTCCTGACCCACGATCTGGAATTACCCACCTCCTCCCTCATCAATTACCCACCTCCTCCCTCATCCCTGTTTCCAGGAGCATCATGACACAGGCTTCGATAGGAACGGCGATTTCCCGCCCGCTGCGCTTGAGGTGCTCTTCCAGGGGGGTTCCAAAAGCTGGTTTTTCAGTCCATTTGTCTAAGTTGGAGAGCATCAAAACACTGAGCAGGAGATCTACCAAACCCTCAGCTTGCAGCCCAGGCAAGAAGAGAAGAGAGCCTCTAGTAGAGCACAGAAACGTTCAGACTACAGCAGGAGTTTTACAGCCCTTGATTGGTAAAGTCCCTTGGATCATGAGCAAAGAGAAAATGAGGCTGCTGGTGGTCAAGAAAAAAATACTTCTGCATCTTTCTGGATGGAATATCACATACAAATTCTGTGTGTAACTGGAATTATAAATAACAAATCTCAACAAGTGCCAGAACAAAGCTGCACATTCCAGTAACACTGATTCAGCTCCAGCCTGCAAGAATCTGTGAGGCAAATTTTGTCCAGACTGCATGACCTGGGCTGCTTTTTGTTTTAACTGTATTTAAGGTGAATAAAGGCTGAGTTGTTAATAAAAAGTTTATTCCTTAAATCAGCAAATTACAGTGGATGTTAACAGCCCCAGAACTACCATGGTTACAGCCCAGCATTGTCATGTTCAAATTTTCAATTTAATTCTTCAATTCTTGTTTAACTCCAATTGGCACAAATTTCTCCAAATTGAATGTGAATTACTTCTTTCCTACAATTTACGTTCTGACCCATTTCTGCTATTTTAACTGAAAAAATGCAGATGTAAAAGGTTATTGTTAGTACAGATGTGTTATTTCTTTTATGTGGAAAAGAGGCCAAGGAAGACAAAAACTTCAGAGGACTTCAAAGGGTGCTCTGAAGGCAAAGTGCTTCTGCAAAGGATTTAATTCATCCCTTTTCTTCACAAAGCCACATCAATCACCTCCCTTGTTAGGTTCTAGTCCCTCTCATTCATTAACACACCATGAGATGCACATGGCATTTCCCAATCTTTGCAAATGACAGCAAACACTGGGAGAAGAATCCTCAGAACTTGCTCAAGCTCCCATCCCTGGCAGTGTCCCAGGCCAGGCTGGACAGGCTTTGGAGCACCCTGGGATGGTGAAGGTGTCCCTGCCACGGCAGGGGTGGCACTGGATGGGCTTTAGGGTCCCTTCCAAGCCAAACCTTTATGGGATTGTAATTTACACTGCAGCCAGAACCACAAGGTGAGAAATTCCCTCCACTGGCCACCATGGCTCCCAGGGAGGCCAGGCTGCTCTGGAGCCTTTGCTGCTCAGCTGCCCTGGACAGCAAGAACAGATGTCAGTGCAGCCATACCCACAAAGAACCTTCTGGAGAGCCCTGCTGCTGTACCAGCACCACCTCTGCACCCCCTCCTCTCCCACACTGAGCACAGGCACCCCACACCACCTCCCACAATGCTGATTTTGGTGTTCCATTGGTCCATCTCTTACAGCCCTCACCAGCTGAAGATCCCTGAGCCTTCCTCAGCTCAGACTGTATTTTCCCTCAGATTCTGTTCTATTTCTCCAAAGATTCAGGGGCAGCACAGCCAATATTTTGGGGAGTAGTTTCCAAAACACACAGTGCACCTTCACCCCGAGCCATCAGTGATACATCTGAAAGTCCCCTGGCAGTGGAAGCTCAGCAGCAGTTCCACTTCTTAGGGAAGAAATGAAGCTGTACAATTGCAGCTGATAATCAGCACAAGAATCCAAACTCTCCATTTCCCAGCATGCAGTGCACACTGGGAAAGAGGACTGCACAAAATGAGGGGAAAAATAAAATCAAGCTCCTTAAAAATCCATGGAGTTTTCCTGGTAATCACCTGGAATCAGTCAAGAACCAAACCACAGCGACACTTTGATTGGCCTGAAGAGCCAGGTTTGACCCAGCAAAAGGGCACAAGGAAAACAGGTAAGCAAACAGAAAAATCCTTCCTCTACCCTCCTGGGTATCAGAGAGATCCTGAATTAATATTTTATTAGTGTGTTAAACATGGCTGGAGAACTCCGGAGGACACGAAGATGGAATTATGCTCGGGAATGTAAAATTGTTAAGCAGATCAAAATGGCCTTATTAAATCAGTCTGCATGCAAAAGAATCAAGAGAAGGAGGAGAATATTGTGCAGAGGTGGCACAGGCAAGGAGAAGCATCAGCCAGAGCACAGGTTACTTTACCTTGGTGGGCTTGAATTTCGGGTAGGACCTTTTCTATGACTGCTAATGCTTTTCTATGGTAATCTGCTTGTGCTTCTAATAACTGAGAACAGAAGCCACATTTTAAAAACAAAAAGAGCATTAGCTTCTGATGAGCACATAAGACAAGACTAAAGGTTTAGCACACAAAATGTCATCTCTGAGGACTGAGTGTGTGTGCCCAGCTGTGCTGCAGCCGTGCCCAGTGCCAACACTCACCATGACAAAGCAGCGGGCGTACTCCCCCTCCTTGGACACGAAGCTGTACATGTCTGCAGCCAGCTGATCCTGGGGGAGAGAGGCAAGGCAGGACAGCAGATTTACTCATCTCAAATTGTACACACAGGCAGTCAGAGTGTTCACTTTGCCTGCAGGAAGTTTGAACTAAGAGGCTGTAATGGACCTGCTCTGCTCCAAGCGTTCTTCGAGCAAAATGATCTCAAAAATCTTAATTCTGGTTTATCCAGCAAAGCAGTTCCCCCTCCAGTCATACTGCCATTTATAGCACTCAAAGACAAGCACTAATAAACATGGTTTCAGTTCTCAGTAATCAATGGAGCATTTGCTGTTGAGAAGTGAAAATGAATGTGAACTGCCAGAGCTGTGACAGGTCCTGGGATGGCCCAGCCTCAGTTTCCTCCAGGAGCCTCCAACAGCCCAGCTGCTCCATGGCTTGGAGCACCCCCACACTCTGACCATTCATTCATGGCCAGGACATAGCTGGCTCAGACTGAAACTGAAAATAATGTCAAACACCCAACTTAGAAACACCCTGGATGGAGTTCCTCATTGAACTGAAGCAATCCAGAGATCAGCTGGCATGAAAATCCCCCCAGGACAGACAGTGTCACAGCCACATGATTTGCAGCTGCACAATTGGGCAATTCCAGAGCAGGTGTGGAAGGGACACTCGTCCTGTCCTTACCTTGCACTGCTCTACTTTATTTCCAGCTTCATCCATCTCTTCTTTAAGAGATTCTATTTTCGAAGGATGCACTTGGAAATTTGTTCCTGAAGTCTTGTGGGCCTGGTTGTACCTGGGGAAGGAAAGTTTCATTGGGTGGAAATCAATATTCACCACGAGCCTGCATTTATGGCTCCCTTGGAATTGGCTTCTTTCAACAGGAAACAAACCCCAGAGTTCCAGAGGTTTTCCAACAGAACTGAAAGGTTCAAAACACACCATTCATGACATGCTGACATCATCCAGCAGCAACTATAAAAACCAGGAATCCTCCATCTGCCCCACAGCATGGGTGTAGAATATGCTGAAAATGGCTCCACCAATTCTCAGAGCAGTGTCAAACCATTTGAAGGCACTCCAGGGTGAGATGAAGGACCCAGCACACCTCCCTGGTGTGGTTACACAGAGGGATTCCTGCTCCCTCTCTAAGCTGAAAACTCCAGTGATTCCTTATTTAAGTGAAACACTTGTATGAACTGGAAACTGGATGAGTTTCCAACATTTTTCCAATTACACACAGGCATGTAAGAACTCCAAAATCTTCATTCTGTTTGGATCTAGCAGTCATGGGTCCTTAACTGGTGTAATTTAGATGCAAGTTTGGTTTTTTTCACCAATGCCTGCTCACAGCAGCAGCAGAGCAGAGTAGGTGCCATGAGATGCCAACAGGGATCTCACATGGACAGAAAAGCACTCAGTAACTAAAATGCTCTCCTACCTTCCCCTTGCAGAATCCCAGTCCAGCACCAGCTTTGCAAGCTGCTTCCTCTGCTTCTGAATGTTTGGGATCTCTGTCTGAAATGAGAATTAGGGGCTTACAGAGAATTCTAAATTGTGCATTGTAGCAAATTACACGTTGTAGGTCTCATACCCACTTTCCACCACTAACCCAGGGTTCCTTAGTGCAGTTTTTAATACCAGCACTGAGATAAAGCACTTTTGCCCAGTTCATGCATCAATCCAGATGTGTTTCTCCTTCAGGCTGAGCTCTCACCTCTGTCAGCAGGCACAGTGGGTCTATCACTTCTCTCTCAATCTGTACTTCATGCTGGGAGAGCTCCATTGCCAGTTTATTCTCTGCATCCCCACAGGTATCCAGCATTTTCCTGTAAGAATTGCAGGGAATTGTCATGGGAGTCACCACTGAGTGCAGAGGAAGGACTCAAGGCAGAGGAGTTCTGGACAGCCTGACCCCAGGTGCTCTGTGCCCCCTTGGAGCAATCTGGAGAGGCAGGTGCTCTTACTGCACCCTTGGCTTCTAAATTCTGAGCCATGACAACACCTTGGGGGCTTTCAGACATCCAGGTGACTGTAGCAGCCCTGAGGGCACAGAAGGCAGCATTTATTTCCAAGCCCATCCTTCCATCTCACCAGATGCAGGAGAAATTGCTCAGGGCAGTTTTTCATTTTCCCTTAAATCCCCTAAATTCCTTTGAGCACCCTAATTCCCAGCAATCCCACCCCCAGCAGCCTCAGGCCCCACACTCATGACTTGATTTTCATTTTATGCTTGCTTTAAGGAAAACTCCTGTTCTCTAAGATTTTTATCCAGGTTTAAATCTCCTGCAGTGGCACAGAAATATGTTCTCAAAGGTTTCTAAGGTCATTCCACACTGTGTCCATAAGAATTCCCACCAGCAATGAAAAAACCCACTTGGCTCCAGGAATTCAGCACATGAGGGCTCATTTGCTTCAGCCACTTCCCTGTAAATTGCAAATAACCACTTTGCCAGGAGAGATCAATTGGGGCTACTTTGAACTAGGAGCCATTAAAGCAAATTGACATTATTTAAAGTCATCCATTCAAACCTGCAGTTTAAAATAAAAATGCAGTTTAATTGTAGAATACACATTTTAAACTTCAAATGGAGATGATAATTCTACTAAGCCACAAAAAAAAGAGCCATTTTAAAAGCTTTTATGACAGCAGAGAATCAGAATCCTCTGGAATGCAATTCAGTCTAAAACTTGTCCCCAAATCATTCCAGAAAAACTGCTTGCTCACTGTTTCTCCCTTTGGATTAGAGAAAGAATCTAGAAATATTAAGTTTTATTAGATTGAAACCAGCCTTTGTGCACCCAGAGGCTCTAATTAGAGCCCTGCAGGCAGTAAGATGTCAGACAGCAAGTCAGGAAAAAAAGGCCAACACTTACCCCAGCAGAGTTTCATCACTCAGCTGGATGGAGCCCTCTTGCATATTCTGGGCCAGAGCTGTTAGAGGAAGTTTTTTCTGTGGAACAGAAGGAACAGTGCTTAGCTGAGTGCTGCTCACTCTTTCCAGCCTCCCCAGTACATCCCCTCGAAGGTTTGCTCCTCTCCCATATGGTTTCTATTACACACACAGCTCATTCTTGGACTCAAGGAAAATGCCAAGTCACAAAAAGTTTCAAGCCCCAAACTCCTGTTCTCAGACACTCTGAAAAGCACTTTCTTCTCAGTTTTAGCTGGGATGACTGGCCCAAAGCATTCTCAACCCCTGCCAAGGAGAGAGAAACAGTTTTAAGCTGAGGTTTAAGCTTCCAGCTTGTCACCTCTCTCTCCCTGAGGTGCCCCTGCTCTCAGGTCTCTGTCACTCAATAAAAGGAAAGTGTGAATGTGGATTATTGCTGGTTCTGATGCTTTAAGAAAACCTCCAGCTTGGCTAAGCAGGGGCAGAAATCAAAGGTGTACAGAAACCATTTCCAGGCAGCTGGAGGGGGCAGTGCCCAAGGGCAGCTCCAGATCCCAGGAGCTGGGTCAGAGCTGCAGATTATCCAGGACAGGAAAGGTCCTGGCACTGCTGAGGGGTTCCCAGGCTGTGCTGTGGGGATGATGGGGTTCCACTGGGGTTTTACAGGGGATTCACTGGGGTTTCACTGGGGCTTCTCTGGGGTTCCACTGGGGTTTCACTGGTGTTTCACTGAGATTTCATGGGGTTTCACTGGGATTTCACTGGTGTTTGAACTTCACTGGGTTTCCCTCTCTGGGATTTCACTGGGGTTTCACTGGGGTTTCACTGAGATTTCACTGAGATTTCACTGGGTTCTCTGGGTTTCCCTGGGATTTCACTGGGTTCCCTGGGATTTCACTGGGTTTCCCTGGGGTGTCACTGAGATTTCAGTGAGATTTCACTGGGTTCCCTGGGCTCACTGAGATTTCACTGGGTTTCCCTGGAACTTCACTGGGTTTCCCTGGAATTTCACTGGGTTCCCTGGGATTTCCCTGGTTTCCCTGGGTTCCCAGCTGCTCTGACAGAGCCTGGCTGCCCTGCCGGGGCAGCAGGGTGGGTGCCAGGGCACACTCAGCTGTACTCACGTGTCTCTTGTCAGGGTCTGTGCCATGCTGGCCCTGCAGACAGGCAATCAGCCTCTTCTGGGCCAGGTGGCACACGGACCTCACCGTGTCCAGGCGCCTCTCGATCTGATGGGGACACGGCAGGAAGAGAAAACAACACAAAAACCAGAAGTTATTTCCCTGGCCTCAGCAGAAAGGCTCCCCCCCTGTACCACACGTCGCTCTGCCTTGCAGATTTCTCAAATTCTCCAGTTTACAAGAAGTGCAGCTGCTTAGCAGAAGTGCCTGACAGCAAAAATGCCCGGGGGGAGATTGAAATTGGTTTTTTTTTCTTCAGTGGCACAGGAATCCAGTCAGAGCTCATGGCACTGGAAAGTGGGAAAGGGAAAAAACATTGCCCTGCTTGGCATCTCAGCAAAAGGGAATCAAGGTGCCACTTGCCATCTGAGATGAATGGCACATGCAGGTAGCTACGACACCAATTTAGGGAGAAAACTGTGGGAGGACTCCTGATTTCCACTGTGACCTTGTAAAGCAGGGGCTGAAGGCACAGCTGCCAGCTCCTCCCCACTGTCCAAACCTGTGCTCCAGGCTCCTCTGCGTGTCCTTCCCTGCCTGTTAAACACAAGGACAAAGCTCCCACACGCTGAACAAAACTGAATTTTCAGGGAGAGACCACAGGGATTCAAATGGAATATGGAATTAAAAAATAGGAGTCAAAGCCCAAACAAGAGTTCTGTTTATCAGCATCTAATTCAAACATGGCTTAATACACAGCCTGTGAACAGGACAAATATATACACAATAAACTGTTCTTTTAAGGGATTTTAAGGAAGGAATTTGGACTATTTTATTTCAAAGAACACCAAAAACAAACAGAGTGATGAGCAGTGGGACAGAACTGCTCGTGGCACTGAGCTCTCTGTGCACAGCACCCAAAGAATGCTGTTTATCTGCATTTTGATGACTCACCAAGAATAACAGGAGGCCCTTTGGAATGGATTCTATTTAAAAAGCAAGGGGAAAAAAAAGTAGATTTCATCTGTAGAAAAAATCTGAACAGATTCCAGTTTTTGATACAGCTCTAAAATCACTTTTATTATGTTTTCAGGAGGGCAAAATGAACCCAAGTTGAAGTGCTAAAAAAGCTGAGTAAAAATCTGTTAGGGTAGAACAAGCTGCAGAGAAACTGCCCAGAGATTGCTCTGAGAGCACAAGGCTCTGCCTTTTATCTACAGAGCACAGAGCAACAAATTCAGAATTAAGTCCAGGTGGAAAAAGCCATATGGAAATCAGTGAACAGGCAGGTAGGGTTTGTGGTCTGTGGTTGCAGCTAAGATGATTCACTTCTCTTGTGTTATCTTCCAAACAAATTCTGAAATTGGGGTGGAAGGGACCTCAAAGCCCACCCAGTGCCACCCCTGCCATGGCAGGGACACCTCCCACTGTCCCAGGCCCTGTCCAGCCTGGCCTTGGGCACTGCCAGGGATCCAGGGGCAGCCCCAGCTGCTCTGGGCACCTGTGCCAGGGCCTGCCCACCCTCACGGGGAGGAAACACCACCAGCACAATTCTAAGCCCTCCTCTTGTTGCAGAAGAATTCATTTTTGCAGGGTCTGGTAGGGTCAAAACTTACAAGACTGAGCGCAGGGTTTTCCCTGCACAGGGTGACCCCTGGACCTGAGGCTCCTCTCGCAGCCTGGCAGATGCCAAAGCCCTGGAGGGAGGCTCAGGGTCCTTGGAAAGGCTCTGCATGGAGCACACACACCCCCACCAGCTCCTTCCAGGCACCCTGAGCTGCAGACATGAGTGACAGGAGGAACATGACCCCAGAATGTCACAGCCATACCCGCTGCTCTCTGATCTGCTTTCTAGTGCAGACATGTCAAGAAAGCCACAAAGGACATTAATCTCCTTCAAGGCACCTCTGAACTGACAATGTGACCCACAGGCCACTGCTGTCTGTCCCCCTGGGGCATCCCCAGAGCACAGAACATCACACAATTGCTGCATTATCTGCCAGAAAGCAGGGCTATTGTAAAGGCCTTTGCAGTACTGAATTATAGCCCTTGTCTTCAGATGAAACACACTGAACAGCCACTTGAAATGGAGCTCAACCCTTCAGAAAACAGAGCAAAAAAAACCTGTAACAATCCTGTGGCAAAGCTGGAGCTAAATGTAAAAAAGCCCAACTGTGAAGCATGTTTGTGAAGTGAGCAGCACCACGTCTCCAAACTCTTGGGTTAGATAAGAGCCTCCTGCCCCTGCACAAGCCCCCAAGAGCAAACAAACAAGTGAGTAAATTCTTCCACTTGGGTGTAGCCAGGCTGCTCAGGGCCTGGGAAAGCCTTGCTTGCAAAATTTTTTTGGCAACAAGCAGCAGAGCTTTTGGCTTTCACTTCTTGTTACTATTCTGCAGCTAAGCAAGAAACCAGATGGGCCCTTGCAGGCTACCAAGGTGTTTAACATCCTTTGTGTCACTGAGCTGCACATCTCAGAAACTCAGAGGTGTCAGACTGGGAAGGTATTTTCAGTTTAAATAAAACCACCTCCTGAAAATAGGGTGAACTGTTTCAGGTCACCATTACACTGGCACAGAGAAGCTGTGGCTGCCCCTGGAGCCCTGGCAGTGTCCCAGGCCAGGCTGGACAGGGTTTGGAACAGCCTGGGATGGTGGAAGGTGTCCCTGCCTATGGCAGGATGGGCTTTAAGGTCCCCTCCAACCCAAGCCAGTCTGGGATTCTGTAATTCCGTGTATTTGTGCTGAATTCCTGTTTAAGGGTGACACCTCACCCTGAGCAGCAGCAGAGCTCTGAACCAGCACTTCCCTCCTCAGCCTGACTGCCCTGACCTCCAGCAGGCTGGGATGCTTTGGAATTCATCACAAATGACCACCCCACTCGAGGTCCCAGGAGCAGCCAGCCTGACTTCCCTCACCCATCTGTGTTCTTTTTATAAACCCCTCACAGAGAAACCAGAGGAAGACAACCATGTCAAGTCTGCTCCATGGAATCAGTCACCCTTGTTAATGTGACAGTTGCAGTTTAAATTCCACCATGGAAGTCGTGCTTGATGAGATGATAAATCTGCACAAAGATGACAAGTCTGCAAACAAATGGATGCCAGCATGACAAATCTGAGAACAAATATCACAGCTAAACAAGAAGCATTTGTACACTTACTTAGAGCAATAACAGACTTGCTTAGGGAGCAGTTGGGATGATTTTTGTGCCACTTCCTTAAGGCCCAGTTGAACTGTTCAGGTGAAAGCAGTGAGGACAGAAACCAGTTGAGCCCAGCCAGGGTTTCTTCATCCCCCTCAGGCAGACTCAAGCCATCAGCACCAGTGGTTCATGAGCTTACCAGGCCTGTGCATCTCATTAAAAGCAAGAATGGTTCCTCCTCCACTGCACCAAGCCATGTGATTGGACTCACACAGAACTGAGTTTTCCTACTCCAAATGTACCCTTTTTTCATGTGCTGAAAAGTCAAAGACATCCAGGGTCCCATCCCTGACACATGTAGTATTTTTCCCCATGTTAGGTACTCCACAAACCTCAGAAGGCTCACACATCACAATATTAAAAAAAAAATACAAACAAAGCATGTTACAATACCTGCAGCAGGTCCTCACTGAGCACCTCTGTCCTCTCAGCCCTGAGGGAGGAAAAAAGACCATTTTCAGACAATTGGCACGTTCAGGGTCACAACCATTCCAACAAAACCTGCTCAGCCCCAAGTCAGAGTCCCGTTACTGCCACTGCTGCAAACACCATGTCCACCATGAGAGCCCTGGCACCCCTGGAATGCCCAAACCCACTGCACCAAGCTCTAAATGGCATCTCCAACCACACACAGGACAACCCAATGCCAACTGGAATCAGTGCACCTGGATACAAGGAATATAAAAGCATGAGAAGAGCAGGAGGGCCACCAGCAGCTCTTGGGACAGGAGCCCTGCAGAGCTTTCTTTATTCCTCACAGGCAGTGGGGATGGCAGCCTGGAGCCTCCCTCAGCCCCACACACAGAACCTTCACCAGAAACCTCCCAGCACCTCACCCTGCTGAACACAACACTAAAACACAGGGTTTGGTACTCAGAAAGCTCCTCAGAAATTCATGGTATCCCCAGGCCAGTCTGCCTTCCACAGAAACCCCCTGACTGCTTCCACACACTTCCAGACAAAAGCTACACACACGGCTCTGTCTTTGCACACCTTCTGTCACTCCAGTTTACACAAACTTTAAATTGTTTAATGCTGACACAGGTTTATTTGTTGCTGGCTCTTTGGCTCTAGCAGTGATTGAGTCTCCCTTTGCCAGGCCTATAAAATAAAGATAAATTCAGTTCACCCTGATCTCTCCCTCTCTGCTGCTCGCTGTTACTCCACCTCTCCACCATGGAGCACTTGGAGGGACTCCAGGACACTTTTCCTGTTCAGAGAGTTTCCCCTGCTGCTGCCAGAGTCCCTCGGCTACTCCAGACTTTATCAGATGCTGCAATCTGTCAAACAACCCACTGCAAACCTGGAGCTCATGTTCCTGACCTGGCCTCAGCAGCTGAACGTGACAAAAGCCCCCAAGGACAAGATTCCTTCAGGTTTGGGTTGGTGTTTTTAAAGCATTTATTTGATTTCAGTTTTACAGCACATTATCTGCTTGAACTAGTTGTGAACCATAGGGTGTTTAATAATTAAATGCCAGGATAAAGTAAAGGTTGGAAACCTCAGCCAGACTCAGACAAAAGCAGCTGAAATACTCTGACAGCACTGGAATATTTATTTGTTGAGGAAAACACAGACAAGATTGATAAACCTTTCTCCCACCCAAACAGAAATATTTTCTCTCACGGAAATTACATCCTGTTAGAGAGCAATTTTTTTTTTATTTATTTATTTTTTCCCTGCAAAACCCACTCTGTTATAGCCACAACTTTAATTCAAGCCCCCTCAAATACTAGAACAGAGCTTCCATACAATGTTAGAGTAATACAAAGTTTGATCTCCCCTTTCCCAGGATGTTTTACCCACTGGAGTGAAAAGCAATGATGGCTCAGTACTGTGCTAGCAGAAGTTTGTTCCCAGTTTAAGTGTGGTTACCCACACACTATGGATCATTATGTGAAGTGCAAAATAATTTTATTTTTCTTCAGCTCTCTTCGTACACTGAACTGGTTTCTGCAGGGCCTGAAGGCCCAGCTGGACAATGCAGATCTCCCTGGGGGATGCTGTCCCCAGCCCCGGGTGGCAGCAGCAGCGTGGCCAGGCAGAGCCAGCACAGCCCCTGGTGATGATGTCAGGCTCGGAAGTGCAGTGAGGGAAGACCTCACCCTTCCTGCAGGCCCACATTCCACCTTTAATAAGGAAGCCAAGAAAGAGCCACTAAATAATGTTGTTTTTCAGTGATCACAGCCATGAAAGAGAAAACACAACCCTGTGGTAGCAGCACAGCCCATCCCCTCTGCACGGGGGAAAGCAGCAAGCCATCAAAGGGACCTGGCTCCTTCAGAATTAACCTCTGTCTCCCTTGGAATTAACCTCTGCCTCCCTTGGAATTAACCTCTGCCTCCCTTGGAATTACAGGTATGACCAGTTTGAAGGTTACGTCCCACTGCAGCTTCGAGGGATGCTAATTCCTTCTGCCAGCTAATCAGGGAAGCAGCAAACGTCTAAAACAGACACAGATTTTCTTTTTCACTGCTAAACTTCTGCCCTCAGCCATTCTTAGGGCTGCTTTGCCCTAAGTGAAGCAATGAAGAAACCCTTCAGGAACCAAGAGCTGGCAGCCTGAGCTGCAGTTCCCAAGGGACACTGGTCACTGGCTGCCAGCCCGGAGACCCTGCCCTGGAGCCTCCTTCCCCACGGGACCCCCGAGCCCAGCCCAGCCCAGGCTGAGCGGGCGAAGGCCAGGCTGCAGCAGCCAGGGCTGTTCACATCCCCAGGGCTCAGGAGCACTCTGCAAACAGCTAAACCTGGCCTGCAAAGAGAGCAATCTCAGAGCCACCACCAGCACAGAAAGCTCGCCCTGGCCAGAGCCCCCACCACGGAGGGTCCTGCAGGAGCTGGCCCTGAGCTTGGGAGGGCAGGAGCCACAGGGAAACGGGGACATGCCCAGCCCAGAGCCACCCCACACCCCTGGGTGGCAGTGCCAGAGGTGGTGCTGGAGATGGGGCAGCAGCCCAGGAATGTTGGATGGGGCACGCAGGGCTGGCACCACCCACCACAGCAACACACCGGGACCCCCAGCTGCACAAATCCAAAATATCAGCCTGAGCTTCTGAGAGCTGAAGCTTCTCTGCTACACCACAGAACCTTGCCATGGATAAACCAGTACCGAGGTCTGAAGTCAGCAGTGCATTTTAAAAGACTGATTGCAAAAACACAGCTGAACAATCGTTTGTTATGGCTGTAATAATCCTCTTAATGACAGAAGGGGATAAAAGTGCTGAATTCCCTGGGATCTGTACTTTCACACAGTTAGCACAAGGTCCTGCCCGCTGTGCAGAGTGTGCTGCTCGTGCCTGCACTGCCCCTCTCCTGCACAAATACCAGCCCTGGGGCAGCTGGGGTGTAATACCTGGCACAATCTGACAGGGACAGCTGCTCCTCAGCTGAATCAGCCTCTGGACAAACACCCTCCCTGCCACAGCTCCAGGGTGGGAACAGGCAAAGGGCAGGGCAGGCTCAGCACAGCACAGCCAAAACCCTGAGCACAGCCAGCCTGGCCCTCCATGATCCAGGACACCGAGAAACTCTTTTTTAACTGTTGTTTATTCCAGAAAATTTTCTTTTCAAGACAGCAAATCCAGTACTTAGCATGAGCTAGGATATGGAACAGAAATGCTGGTGCCATTCTCACTTGGGGCTGGCATGGCCTTTACTCAGTCCAAGCAAAAATCAATTGGTTTTACAGGGAATAACTATTATTTTATCCTAGACATGTTAATCACAATACTTTAGCTTGCTGTGACATTTTAAAAATGCATTCCATGTGCCCCTAATTGAACTCCTCTCAGAGTGCTTTATGGCATAATTCCTTTTAATTCCCTTTACTTTTTCCCTTCTTTCTGACCAAGCCTGAAGTCCAGCTGAGCCACGGGGCTCTGCTGCAGCTCAAAGCCTGGCTCAGCCCAGGCAGGGTGGGCACAACAGCTCCCACCCCACAGGTTAAAATCTGATCCCCTCACTTGGTCATTCTGCAGCTCATTCCAGGCCAGAAGTCTCCTCTGGAAACAGCAGATGGGAATTCCTGAGATTAAAGCATTTATCTTCCATCAGGAAAGAATTTACATTTCTATGTATAAGATGAAGAGTGTCTATTAAACCTGCCACTGGGGATTTAAGATAAATAATTCTTTATTAAACAGTACCTGAGAGCCCCCTGGTCCTGCCCATCGCTGGGGCAGCAGAACTGAAGCAGGGCTGATCTCCAAGGCAGTCACAGCCACAGAACCACTGCAGGAAACTTTTCCTGCAGAGACAGGCCAAGGGGGAATGGCCTCCCAGTGCCAGAGGGCAGGGCTGGATGGGATACAGGGCACGAATTCCTCCCTGGGAGGGTGGGCAGGCCCCAGAGCTGGGGCTGCCCCTGCTGAACTTCTGTCCTCAGCCCTTGCTGGGGCCTCTTTGCCCTATTATCTATGTGAAGCAATGAAGAAATCCTTCAGGAATCAAAAACTGGAAGCCTGAGCTGCAGAGTGTTCCCTGGCAGTGTCCCAGGCCAGGCTGGACAGGGCTTGGAGCAGCCTGGGACAGTGGAAGGTGTCCCTGCCATGGCAAGGGTGGCACTGGATGGGCTTTAAGTTCCCTTCCAACCCAAAGCATTCCCTGCTCTCTGGCAATCCACACTCCTGAAAGGCTGACCAGGAAAGAACGAGAGCAAACCTGACACACCAGCCACAGAAACTTGGCCAGTGGCAGCAGAACAAGTGACTCAGTTGAAATGTCACCCTGGAAACCCAGCCCTGACTCAGGCAGCAGCCGGGTGGGGCCCTGGCAGAGGTGATGCCATGGGAGGGCAGGGACAAGTCCACAAGCCTGGAAAGGTTTCAGTGGAAGCAAGGAGACATCCACCCCAAAGCAGGGACAGGATTAAGGGCAGCCCTCGCTGCTGGGTGGTTTTTCCTCAAACAAAGGCTGTGTTTGTTAGCAGGAGGGACCAGCTCAGCTCGCTGCTGAGGTAACCCCCAGCACCTTGGCAGGCTGGCAGCACATCCTGCCTGCTTTCCACCTACAATGGGCAGCACTGGCTGCCAGGAAAAATGACAGAATCAGCAGCTCTGCTCCAAAACAAGGAATCCAGAATTAGGTGACAATTTCCCTTCGAAAAGGTTTGCTTTTCTAACGCTCACCAAGATAAACTCCACAGAAAATACAACCCCAAGGTGTTTCAGGACCACCAACTCACTCCTGTTTGACCTCAGGCTAATTTTTAAAAGGAAAATAGCATGACCCAAGGTAAGCATCAATATTTTGAAGTGGGTTTCCAGTTACCAAAAATAACTCAGAGAACCCTGTCAGGTGCTGGCCACCACTCACTTTCAGTATTAGTATTTAGGGAACACCACACACAACCAGCCACCAGCATCAGTTTTAGTTTGCCTCCTATCCTAATTTTTCACCCCAATTAAAAATGTAAGCTTTTGTACATGTATTAAAATCGATTTAGCTGTAAATCTGGTGACCATGGATGTTCAGTGAGGCAGAAATCCCAGCAAAGGCTGCTCTCTGGAGCAAGGCATAAATTCAGCTCTGGAGAAGCACCACAGCTCAAGCCAAATCCTATTTTTGGGCCACTCTTGGAGGGACAGGCACTGCAGCAAGGCCCTGCACACTCCTCCTTGGAAAACACAAGTTTTTAGTCTCGGGAATTCTACCAAACACTGTGCAGGTGAACAAAAGCACTGTCAGGTTCAGTTTTAACAAAGCTGGGAAGATCACTTGGAGCCCCAGCACTGCAAATCCGAGTTCTATTTCACCTGAACTTTCTACAGGCAAAAATAAAATTGTGGTCTAAAAGTAGAAGCCCATTTAGAGCAGTGTTGTTTGAGGGAAGGAAGCGATGTTTCAGCGAGCAGCCTGATGAGACCAACAGCTTGTAAACTTCAGAGTACAAATAAAAATTCACAATTCAGTGCTTCCAATCACTTTCTATCCCAGCAAATCAAATCCTGACTGCTCATCTCTTATTTCATACGTGGGGCAAAGTCACTGCTATTAAAGCTCTCCCCCATATTCTTTTTGACTTTGAAAAACCCCAAACCTCTGTCAGGCAAATAACAATGTGACTTCTTTTAAGAAGTGCATTTGATTGGTGAAACTATTAATAGCTTCTGAAGGAAAGGCAAAGTGCTGCTGCAGGGGATTCACATTCTGACTGCTAAAACCCAGCAGTGGTCTCATGTTTTGTTCCCCAAAGAAAAAAAGTCCTATGACAAGCTGTCATAAATTAGTGACCAAAAAAACCCAAAGATCCTGAGACAAACTTTTTAAAGTTTCTGGTGTAGCTTATCAAACGATGATATATTTCCTACACTTTGCTTTTTCCCCCTTAAGTACTATAATCTACATTTCTTATGCTACACTTTACTACAGAACTTGAGGCTTCCAAACATGCCAGTTTATTAACATAATTTATTAGAAAGAAAGCACACACTCTCCACACCGTGTCTTGGTAACTGCTTTTAATATTTAACTGCCAGGTATTTATTTACATTTAAAATTTTATTGTCACACAAGGTCTCCCTCCCTCCCAAGCAAGAAACAATCTCTTACTTATGCAGAATCATTTATGTCAAATTAGCTGGGTACAGTTGTGCTGTAAGACACAGTCCAGCAGAAAGCAACCTAAACAACTCCTGAATTGTTATTCCTGAATGTCAAGTGTAATTTTACAACCCCTGCGTGCCAACACAACACTAGGGGCTGCCAGAACAGGGATTCCTGTGCTTTGGGCCACAGCAGCAGCTCCAGGTGAAATTTATCCTGGGCACCAGGGCCAAGGAATGACCCTGCAGCACCTGGGGGCCACACCTGGGCACCAGGGCCAAGGAATGACCCTGCAGCACCTGGGGGCCACACCTGGGCACCAGGGCCAAGGAATGACCCTGCAGCACCTGGGGGCCACACCTGGCCAGGGCTGCTCACCTGGGCCCTGCAGGGCACCCAGGTCTGTGCCAAACCCTCGGCACAGAGAGAGCACCTGAGTCCCCTTCACTCCATTCCCCAGGACCTGCCTGGAACATTCCCCCCTGCCAAATGTCAGGGGCAGGTCCTTGCAGCCCTCCCTGCACCAGCAGCAGCTCAGACTGCAATCACAGCCAAGAAAAGAAACTGGTTCCCAGCTGCCTGGGCCACTGAACGGGCTGGGGAAGCGGCCCCAGTACGGACTGGAGAGGGACAGGGAAATGTGTCCCTTTCAGCAACAGCAGCTACTTAAGATCAGCTGGAACTGATCAGAAACTGCACCCCGGGGCCAGGATTCCACTCCCACAAGGTGACATCAGCTGGCAGAGCTGCTGACAGCAGTGGCTGTGTCCTGCTGCTCCGTGTCCCTGCAGCAGCATCCCTGCAAGGACCTGCAAGGACCTGCAAGGACCTGGCTGCCTGCAGAGAAGGCATTTGGCAGTCAGGGAGCAGAGGGAAGGGCAGCTGGGCACCAGGGCTGGCAGAGCCCCTGGCTGGAGCCCGGGAGCAGCCCAGGGCTCTGAGGAGGGTCAGGGACTCCCCAATGTGGCTTTGGCAGCTTCCACAGGGAAGCGAGGGCAGTGCCCTTGCCAAACCACCTGCTGACAAGAAAACTCCTCCACGTGTGACAAGGGAATCCAAAAAACTACCAGGACACCCTCCAACATCTCTGAACTTCCCAACAGATCCTGATTTCCACTCCAGCCATGGGACAGGTGGATTAGCACCAACTCAAGACATTTTTAAGCTTCATGATTTCTTTTCCCAGAAATCTTGCATTGTCAGTGGCTGGAAAGGACTCCAAGAAGCAGCACTGCCTTTTCCCCAGACAAGCTTTTTACAGGACAGACATGTCTGAATAGGAAAAATATGCACTACAGGAATGAACAAAATTCACTGAACTGCTGAAAAAAAACCCTGGGTGTTTTTTGCATATTTAGTTGCTTTTTTTCAACTTTGACAAGACAAGGAGGAACAGCTTCACACTGACAGCAAGTAGGTTTAGATCAGAAATTTAAAAAATACTTCCCTGTGAAGGAGGTGAGGCCCCAGGAAAGGGCAGGGATTCAATGGTTCCAGCCTTGCATAAGTGTCAAAAAACTCCAGTCCAGAAATTATTATTTTACCAAAGGTAACACGGCTCTTTTTTAATGCATCACCCAGCTTGATCTATTTTAAGTTTGGGGATTCATAAAACTGGCAAGAGAAAGCCTTGGAGAAGGAACCAAAGTGAATCAACACAAGAAGCAAAACAAGGAAACGCAGAAAAGGCAGAACAATGAAGCAGGAATAGAAAGTCAGGCTGCAAAAAGGAGCTGGAAGCACTGAAATAACAGCAAGAAGGCTGTAAGGGAACTGGGGGATCTGAGTTACATAAAATCAGCCTGGGACAAACCATGGTTATTGCCTATGCCCACGATTTCACAAGGGGAGCCTTTGCGCTGATTTCCGTAATTAACAATTAATGGCCGAGCCCTCGATTGTGTTTCTGCAGGAGCAGGTCCCGGCATCCCCGGGATCCCGGCTGGCCACGGCTCCCGTTTTCCTGCTGCCTGGACACAGCACAGCCAGACAGGAGTGTCCAAGCCCGGAGCTGGGCCATTCCCACCCAGCACGAAACTGAAAGCTCATCCATCCCCGGGGAGAAACCTCGCACAGCTCCAGCCTTGGGATCCCGCACTGCAGCACACGCCCGGACCTGCTGCTCCAAAAGCAGCACTGCTTTAGCTTGCTGCTCTGCTCCTACAGAAAACAGCAGCTCAGAACATTTAATCTGCGTGTGAAATGGCTGGGCAGCAGGGCAGAGCAGCTGAATGCTCTGCCCAAACAGAAGCTGCAGGCTCAGCTCACACACTGATTCCTCTGTGTGAGAGTATCAGCTTTTTATCAGTTTCATTTCCTACAAAAAATAGAAGTTTTAGTCTGGGGATTGATGTTGCCTAACAATTGCTTGATATTTATATGTGAAGAGTCCACATTTGAATAACTGCTGTACTTTTCACAGCCACATCTCAGCTGGGATTCTCTGCTGCCTGCAGGACAATTCATCTTCTAAAAACCAGCCCACCTTGGAAATTAATTTTCCTGTCACTGGCTAAAGCAGCTTCCTTAGCTTTACACGTGGAGGATGCGTTACCTGTGCATCCAACAGCATTGACAGCTCTCACCAGGGATTTACCCTGTCTGTACAACATTCAGCTCTACAAGCTACCACTCATCCTTTAATTAATTTGAAATTTCACTCTGGAAGCATGGCTGGGATCCTGAGAAACCACTGTGGTTTTATGTACACAAAAATTTCAGTGCAGCAACGTGGAGCACAGGACAATTTGCAAGGCAGAAGGCAAAACTCCTCCTCTGCTGATCCTCCTGGGGCAGAGGCTGCTGTGCACCCCGGCGTGTGCAGCCCCTTGATTCCTCCCCTGCAGCCAGGGCACGATGGCCCTGCCACTCTGCAGGGACAAGCCCTGTCCAGGAAAAGAGGCTCCAGAGGAGCCAGAGGAGCCCTGGTGCCCTCACCCAGCTGGCCCAGGTTGGAGGAGCTTTTTCCTGGGGAGAAGCAGCACCGGCCAAGGAGAAGTTGCACAAAGACCCCGACTGTCCCAGGGATCTGCCATGGAACAGCAGCTTCAAGCTCCAAGGTTCTAAGGCTATCTGCTCCTAAAGAATCCATTTTAACTGAAACCACAGAATCCTGGAAGGGTTTAGGTTGGAGGAGACCGAGGATCAAGTTTAGCCCTCAAGAATGGTACCTACAACAGTGAAACAGCCTGGAAAATGAGGGACCTAGTAGAGAGTCTGTTCAAATCACCTGGCAAGTCACCACCAACTGCTGTGAAGGCACTTGGTGCTGAATTACTGAAATCAGACTTCTCACCCAGTTTAACTGGTGTTTGATCAAACTCCCACGGTTTCAGATCAGAGCTGTGGCCAGCTGCTGCTGCCTTAGACAAGGCCCAACGCTGTGGGCTGGAGGTTCTCCTAAAATGCCAAAAACTGGAGCTACTTCATTTAAGCTACTATTCCTTTCTTTCTGGAAACTGTGCAGAGTATTAGAAAACATTTCTAACACACGAAGACACTTTTCATTTAACCCCAACCTGAAAAGATCCTGGCATTTGGCATTTCACCATTGCTAATACAATGACCTCTAACAAGCAGCTCTGGCCACAGATCCATCATCATAACCTAAAAATACCATGCAAGGGTCTAAGAAATACATTTGCTTTCATCAATTCCAAGTGTATCCCATTACAGCACCAGGCTGAAACAGACTGTTACATCACTGCTGGCTATTTTAGCAGATCAAATCATGACTATTTCAAGATTTTGACTCTGGGCATAACCTGATATTAAAATTATTCACTCTGAGGAACCCCCATCAGATCAAGTCAGAATCAAGGAATCATCTGTGATGGAGATTATTTTTACACGAATAAACATCAGGAGCTGAGCTGCTGCCACTGAAGCAGATTCAGGTGTGCTTTTACCTCCCTATCCTGCTGTTCTGTCAGATCCCAAAAGCTCCATGCTAGAAGCACCCAACCCCTAGGGACAATATCCTCTCCCACTCCTCCAGCTCCCTCTGCTTCCCTTTGGGATGGTGAATCAGGCTCTGGTTATGGGCACAGCTTTGGCACTGCCCTTCCTGCTGGCCTGCACCCTCCTGAAACCACCTGAGAGGCACCTGCACAGACAGAGGACACTTTATTCCTCATTTTAAGGCACTGTCAGGCCAGGCAGGGAGACAGAGGCTCCCTTTATGCCCACACAGCCCTGACCCCCGGTGGAACAGGGAGCTGACCCAGCCACAGCAGGTCCCACGGTGTCTGTCTGTCTGTGAATATTTGATCACCCTCTCATCTGTTTCACTCAGCAGCAGCTCCAACAGAGCCAGAGGAAAAGAGGACACGCATGCAAGAAGGCAATTAATAATACTCAAATCCCCTGGCTTGGAATCTTTTCATTTCTTTTTCTGCAACAAAAATCTCAAGTATTTTACCCACTGCCCACTCAGCACCTGACACACAAGTCGGACACAAAGTTATATAGTTCCTTTTTTCTTTTCACCAGCAGGCTTTAGCTGGGTCCTACTGGAATTCACAACATTTATTATTCAAACCAACAAAATTTAGTTTGTTGTTTAATTTTCTCTGGGAAAGAGATGCTTTGGGGTGACCTAACTGTGGCCTTCCAGCACGTGGAGGAGCTGACAAGAAAGACGGGGAGAGACTGTTCACAGGGCCTGGAGTGCCAGGACACAGGGAATGGCTTCCCAGTGCCACAGGCAGCTTTGGGACCCTGGGAAGAGCTGGCGCTGTCAGATGCCACCATGGCTCAGAGCTGGGAGCACACACGTGGGAAATGCCACCCACGGGATCCCTGGGCATCACACCCTGCCCACGTCACCGCTGCTGGATGAGGGCACAGGCAGCCCAGGCAAGGCATTCCCAGGTTTCATGTGGTTCTGGAAGCAGATCACAAGCCATGAGGCCTTTACACTGAGGGCTGAGCAACTATTTACTCATCAATTTAAAACCTGGTGCTGCCCTTGTAAGGGCACGAGGAAGACGTTCCTTAAAAACACAATGTAATTTCTTAAGTGTCTAATCTTCAGGATTCATAATGACCTGGACTTTCAGCATGACATCATCTTGGCCTATGAGGAATTAAGAGATCCTGATAAACTCACTGCCTTTACAAAACCTCAAGGAAACACCAGAACTAGGCCAGAATGTGTTGTTTGCTTTCCTGCTCACAGCCAGAACCTCTGGTCCTCAGCAGAGCAGCAGCTCAGCCTCCCAGGTCTCCACCAAGATTGAACAGTGGAACGAACTCCCCACAAAGCCCTCACCTTCAGGAAATTCAGGTGATTTTTCCTTTGGCTTCAGCAATCTCCTTTGAAGGGGGCATTAATCAATGGGATTAACAGACATGCTCACAAAATTCCATCTAGACCACAGCTTGGATCCAACGTACAACATCCATTCCTGGAATTATTTCCACAATCTGTGGTTTATGACTGTGATAATACAGAGCCAAACCCCCCACAAGCAGCAGCCCCAAACTGAACATGTAATAGCTGCCTGGTTTTCTATCACTGGAAGTTACTCCTGGTAGGAAAATCCCAGGCTGCACAAGGCATTACTCTGTGGCAGAGGTCCCCAGAGGGTGCAGGACACAGATAAATGCACTGATACTGAGACTCTGTGCCCCTGCTGGGGCTGAGCAGTGCTGCTGGTGGAGCTGAGCTCTTCCCTTGCCCTACCCCGCATGGAAACTCCACCTTCTCCAGTTTTTGGCTGAGTTTTGTGCCCATGCAGAGCCCACAGTGCCCAGGTAGGGGACGTTTAGCAGCTGTGTGTGCTCCTGTCCAGCAGCCCCAGTGCCCAGATGTTTATTCTGACAGGGGATGAACATCTGGGCTGTCATTCCCCACACTTTGCTCCACACCAGTGCCTGACCTGCAGCCCCAAACCCTGCCCCTGCTCAGGAACAGCATCCCCCTAATTAACCCCCCTAATTAAAGCCACACAGACTCCTTCAAACCCAGTCATCGGATTCAGCTGCCATCCAGAAAGATCCAGTGCAATTTCCTAATTAGAGACCTGGAACTTCATCTGGAGATAAACAGGAAATGCTTAAGATAACCATTATAAACACTGAAATGAGATTTTTCTTTTCATGAGCACTCCGATGGAGACAAATGCCAACCTGCAAAACTCCCTGCTAATATGAAATATTTCAACGCTGTTTACTTCTTCAAATATCTCTGCCAAACACAACAAGCAGTGCAAGTAAATAACACTCAGCAAATTTAACTTCTATTAAAGGATGTTTGGGCGAGCCAGAAATTTTCAAGTACTGGGGTCATATTCAATTTTTTCTCTGAGAAGAAATTCTCTGATATTAAATGGCACTGTAGGGTTAATGTCATATTGATGGAAGTATTGAGAGATGGATGCACTCTTGTTTTACCACCCTGGACACTTGAAAAAAGCAAGATTCAAAGTACTACCAACACAAAGTGAAGAAGCAGGAAAACTTTCCTCAAGTAATAAAATGCAGAACAATTCTGGGAAAGACAAGAATCAATGGATAATGCTTAAGCAGAGAAAAAAAGGAATAATTTGGACCATCCACATTTCCATGAAGTATTACTAGAAATTTTTGCTTTCCAGCAGGTTTTCCATGTACAGATAAATGTAGGCAGCTGCTCCTATATTCTGATACCAGGCATTTTAACATGACTTGCTTTAATGTAATAATTATGTTACAACTCCAGTTCCAACTCAAGGCTCACACATTGCCAAGTGGCTTGAAGAAACCCTAAATATAGTTCAGCACAGTAACTTTTATGCAGGACATGAGCTATTAAAAGCCATGTTCCAAAACTCCTGGTGAGTCACAGCAATGCCATGAGTCCGGGGCCTGGAAAAACCTATTTGTACACAAGGAGTTGTGTCTGAGCAGTGGGAAACCAGCACAGAAGCTGCAGTAAGTCAGCCTCTCGAATAAAACCAGAGCCTTCTGAGGCACTCTGTGGGCTCTTCCAGATTTCTAATTAGTCAGAGCTGCCTGTCCCTGGTTTAAATTACTGCAAGAGCCTCAGGGCAGATCGGGTATCTCTCCCAGCAAAGGCAGTAAGAAAATCCACCTGTGTGATCTTGGGTGACTTCACCAGACCCAAACCTCCAGCAATGGTCTGGAATCATTTTTAATCAGAATGGTGCTCAGGGATTGCACCTCAAGGATGAAGGAAGAACCTGATGGCAACAGCAGCAGCAGGTCCCCAGAGGCTGGAGCGCAACTCGTGGAGATTGTCACAGCCTGAAAGGGCATTAATTACCAACCTGTGAGCAAACAGCACGATCCAGACCTCTCCATGGGCTCATTCCTCATGGAAATCACTCAGCTATGCAGTTCAAATGCTTATTAGTGTATCAGTGCAAAGCTTTGATGACAACAGCTCTGAACATTTATTTTCATTAGGGATGACTGCAGCTATAAAGGAGAATATTCCCAAGCTTCTAATCAAATCTGTCTCCTTTGTAATTTATAAAAGGGTCTGGAAAGCAAGACCAGCCCTTGTAGATACGTGAAGAATCACTTTGCTGACATCAAACACAACATTTCAGTTCCTGAGCCTAACACCTGGGTGCTCTGCTGGAGTGAGGATCTGCTCAGGAAGCATCCCAAAGGAAGGTACAAGCTCACCTCCCCAAATCTGTGAGACAGCACGGCCTAAACCACCCCACAACTGCCCAGCACAGCTGCTCCCCGTGGACACAAGCCCCGGGCCTCCAAAGAAATGAAGGTTTAGGGGAATTAGGACAGAAATCCCATGGAAAGCAATCCCAGCACGTGGCCTCAAAGGAATCACAGGCCACTTCAAATTCAGAAGTTCAGAATTATTCCTTTCTTCTCCACTCCCTCCTCAAGTAATTTTTTTCAGCCTAACTAGAACTTCCCAGCTGTTTGCAGCTGGATTTGGGACGTAGCTCAAGATAAAGTCAGCTCTGAGCTGGTTCCTCTGGGTGACCAGCCCCAGGCAAGGTGCCACTTCATGGCAATGCATTAATTCAGCTCACGTGGAAATAATGATTTCCTGCATGCCTTGCCTCAGCTCACCTGCAGGTCCCAGCCCTGCTTTTTGGGAATTATCCTGGCTGGATGGAAGAGTCTTTAGGATGCCATGAGCACCAGCACACACTGGGACTCCCAGTTCACTGCTCCAGCTAAGACTGCCCTGAGAACGTTGTGGTGCCACCTCCAGTGCCAGGCTGTGTCTCTGCCACCTGGCCCAAGCTCTGATATTTCACTTTTTAGGTTTCCCAGAGCTTGTGTTCTCCCCTCAGCAGCACTGACAATAAATCTGTCCAATATAAGAAATATAAAGTCCTCGGCAGCAGATTGAACATTTAAGGCAGCCAAGAACATCCATGAGATAATTGCTGCAAAATATTTAACACATCTATTAATTATTGTGGAATCCTGTTCCACTGAGCTGATCCCCTCTTTAATTAGTTTCCTACATGTATTTCATAACTCCTTATAATTCTATCTGTGGACTCACAGGCTTCTCATAAACGCCACTCCTCGGCTTTGATGGAGCTCTTGCCCCTCTTTTCTTCTTTCCCATATTAAGGTGTTATCCTTGCCTGATGCCAGGTGTGACATTTGGGGTCTGAGGCCCAGGATGGCTCCCCTGGAAGAAGGGCAGTGCCACTCCTCCCTCACCAAGGCAGCAACCCCACGGTGCCCAGCCCTGCTGACCTCAGGGCACCGTGGCTGCTCTCCCAGGGCCCAGGAACCCCTGAGGGAGGGCAGAGCAGAGCAGGGGGAGACAGCCCTCCCAAACACAGCACCAGGACACGCAGCAGCCAGGCAGGGACCAGCCCCAGGGCATGTGAGCCCTCGGCACGGATCCCAAATGCCTCCCAACACTGCTTCTCCTTCCCTGCAGGATCAGCCCTTCTGGCATTCACACAACCACAGGGATCCTTCTCCTGCAGGACCCGTCTCCTCATTCAGTCCCGGTGCAAAAAAAAAAAATAAATGAGTTCACCAGCTCAGTATAACATAACACAACTCAACAGAACATGTAATACTGCCTGTGAGAGCCTGCTGAATGTCTGTCGTGCACCAGTCCTGCAGGGCTTCTCAAATTTGAAAGCCTCAGCCCTGACACCTGAAAGTGAAACCTGTTAAAGCCTGTCCCTACTATGGGATTTTACTCTGGGGAGCAAAGTCAGGCCCAGGAAATGCCAGCAGCTGAGCGACATGACACAGTCACAATTAATGAATATCAAAGGTATAAAACCAAATGACTCGTTGCCATTTATACAGCTTTTAATGAAAAGCAACGCCAGCAGTGTCAGCACTTTAATGAGACCAGCCCTGCCCACCCTGTGCCTGCCCAGGCTGCCGGGGCAGCCCCGACTCGGTGGCACAGGTGTGTGACAGGATCCTGCCCAGACACCACACCCGAGCACCCCGCAGCCCTCACCTGCACGGCCAAAGGTCACGGGCAGCCTCCCCACCCTGCTCCTGGGAGCACAAAGCACCCCGAGCTGCTGATCCTGCCCAGCACAGCCCGGATTACTCCAAATTCCGCTCGGCATTTGGGGCTGCGGGGCTGACACGTGCTAACAGGCCATGCCAATAATCCCTCCAACAACAGGAAAAAAGAACCCCATTGATTCGCGTGAAACCAGAGGACAAGGCTGGTTGGGAAGTTGCTCCCTCTTTAATAGCAAAACAAACCTATTAAAAATCTCCTCCTCGGGCTTTATGAGCTGGCACAGCTGCCCTGGGTCGTGTGGGCTCCAAGGAAAACAAACACCCCACTAAGGGAGTTATTGCAAAGGAGGCCACCAAGGCATAAACTCAGATAATAAGTTTATACTTTCAGTACAGACCTTCAATTTATACTCTCAATACAGGAACTGATTTTCAGATGAAATCTTTACTAAAAGCAGAAGGAAGTTCCTGCAGCAAAGCACTGACATCTGCTAGAAAAGCGGTGCGGGGACATTTGCATGTTTAGCGCAGGGACAGGCTGAGCACACTTCCCTGTCTGGGCACAGATTTGTTGCTACCGAACCGAGTTAAAAACCTCCGACAGCGGGAAACTCGTGGCAATGGCACCTACGGGGCTGCCGCTGGTTTCGGTAAAATGAAGTGCCGGGGAAGGCGCTCTCTGAAGTTTTGTCAGACGCGAGAGAAAGCGAGAAACAGAGCAGGCATCTCAANGCCACCACCGGCGGAAAGGAACCGAGAGCCGCCGAGGCGCGGACGGGAAGCGCCCGATGCGAACGGGCCCGCGGGGCTCGGGGCGGGCTCGGGACCCCCGGGGGCTCCGCGGAGCGCGGCTGCGACCCCCGGCCGGGCGGGGCAGAGCCCGGCAGAGCCCGGCGCCGTCAGCCCCGAGCCTTCCCCGCCGCCCCAGC
>VZTB01003749.1:144339-160105 GCA_013397245.1 Thryothorus ludovicianus
CCCGCGCGCTCCATGGCGGCCGCTGCCGGCCCCGACGAGGCGGACGAGGCGGTGCGGGGAACCTGCGAGGACGCGTCCGTCTGCAAACGGTACCGGGGCCGGGTACAGCCACCCGCGTCCCTCCGCAGCGGGGCTGGGCAGTGCGGGGGCGAGGCTCGGGCGGCTGCCGGTGCCGGGGCGGCCGCAGGGCCCCGCTCGGAGCTGGTGCCGGTGCGAACCCCCCGGTGCCCCGGGCAGGGACCCGCAGTGTGCCCGGGGCTCCCGCTGCTGCCGCTGAGCCCTGCCCGGGGCTGTTCGTGCGCCAGCGAACGCTGCTGCTCGGGGCGCAGGGCGGGCGGCAGTTGTTGAGATCTCAGGAAAAACCATCTCGATGATTTTCAGATTTTTTCCTTCTCCCCCTCCAGGGTGGGCATTGCCAGGGCATGAGTTTCACGTGTCCGGGTGTGAATTTATCCTCTGTTACTCCTGTGCTTTTGGGGTTTGTAGCAGCAGATCTTTGGATGGTAGGGTTTGATTGGAGAGTTTTCCTTTTGGAATCCATTGTAAAACTCATCATTTCTGTTAAAACAGAGTAAAAACTGTGCTAAGCTGATGTAGGGGAGCTCTGGAATAGTGCAAACACCTTGTCATATAATAGCATGTAGAAGCAAAGCCTGGTTTGTGTGTCTGAGGAGCTGGAGACAGACAATTCATCTTCTGGGTCCCCCAGGAGGGAATACTTGAGATTTGGGTCTTTGCTCACAAAATTTCATCCTATATTGAAGAGGCCAATAAAAAGATGCTTGTTGAATGTGGCAACAGCTAAAATTTCTAACTAAACTTTATATAATCTCTTAATTCAAACAGTTCCACACATGGAACAGATTTTTAAACCATGTCTGACACCCAGGCCAGAGGGGCCTTTCCAGCCTGTGTGGCTTTCAGGGTAAATTTTGGTGGCCTTATTTCCTAATTCTCTCTTTTCCCTGCTGCTGCACAGGTTTGCTGTCAGTGTTGGCTACTGGAAGGACCCTTACATCCAGTATTTTGTGAGACAAGCCAAAGAAAGGAAAGCACCTGAGATCAACAGAGGCAAGCTGGGACGGGCACGGGGACACCTCTGCTGTCCTGACAAAACCTCTGCACACTGGGAGAAAGGGAGGGGAGGGAATCTGGGCAGGAATGAGACAAGGTTTCTTCACAGCGGCAGTTCCATGCTGTATCTGATCTTTTAAATATCAACGTGCGAATGAAAGCTCTCTTCCTTTGCTTTCTGTGTTCTGAATGGGCTGTCTCTGTGTGTCCCAGTGCAGAGATCTCCTCAAAGCAGTCAGAAATGTTGGTTTGACCCAGGACAGTTGGGTCTCTGCAAGTGTAGAATTATTCTGCTTTGCTTGAGGTGAAACTTGGCTAAAATTTCTATTTCCCCAAGGAGCTGAGTTTTATCAGTGCATGAGGTTTTGTTTGTAATTAAAAAAGAGAAGCAAAAGCCCTTAGGTATCTTAAAAAGAGGGCATTATTGTTCCTACAGGCTGCCTGGGGATCTCCATGAGTGTTAAACCTGGAGTGCTGTGTGGCAGCAATCACTCCCCAGGGTCTGTGTGTGTTGCAGGTTATTATGCTCGTGTGCACGGGGTCACTCACCTGATCAAGGCTTTCCTGGAGAAGACAGAATGCAACTGTCAGATTGTCAACCTTGGGGCTGGCATGGACACCCTGTTCTGGAGACTGAAGGTAACGAGAGCTGCAGGGCCAGGCCAGGCTGGGGGACCCCTGAGGGGCTGGGGGACCCCTGAGGGGCTGGGGGACCCCTGAGGGCCTGCTCTGGGCTCCTCCAGGCTGGCTCTGTCACCCAGGGCAGTGTGCAGGGACAGCTCTGTCACCCAGGGCAGTGTGCAGGGACAGCACAACAGGATCTCTCACGCAATCCCAGAGTAATTGGGCTTGGGGCTTTGGAAGAAGTTTTGGAGCTTCTCCAGTCCAGCCCNAGTCTGGCCCCATCCTCTGGCACCCCTGGGATTTGTAGGGATTGATGGATCCCCTCTCAGCCTTCCCTTCTCCAGCCTGGCCAGGCCCAGCTCCTGCAGTCTCTCCTCATCACAGAGATGCTCCAGACCCCAAATCCTCTCTGTGGCCTCTGCCCTGTCCAGCAGCTCCTGGTGTTCCTTGGAGATCAGGACTGGGCCCTGGAGCTGTGCCTCACCAGGGATGAGTGCAGGGCCAGGATCACTCCCTGACCTGCTGCTTCACTTTCCCCATGGCCCCTGGGATTCCAGCTGTGAGTTTATTTATGTAAATCATGGAATCACACAGTGCTTTGGATTGGAAGGAATCTGGCAAATCATCCAGCAGGGACACTTTCCTCTATCCCAGGCTGCTCCAAGCCCCATCTAACCTGGCTTTGGACACTTGCAGGGATCCAGGGACAGCCACAGCTTCTCTGGGCAGCCTGTTCCATATGTAGGAGTGTTTGTGTAATTTATGGAAATTCAGTTATTCAGGTGTTATATGGTGGTGTCATTCTGGGTGAACACACCTCTGAGTGAATTGTCTTCTCATTAGCATTTCCACTGGTAAATTTGGGTTCTGAGGGAAGCCTGAGGAGCATTTTGCTTGGTCACAATTCATTGTATTCCGTCAGTGGAAGGGGGACTATTCTGATTTTCTTTTCTGAGATGTGAAGCTTTTATCTCACCTGCATTCCTGTAGAAGCTCTGCCAATCCACTGCTTTGGTCACAGTGATTTTAAAAGCTGAAGTGGGGCCTGTAGTTCCAATTCTTTGTCCTTGCAGAGAGCAGGTGTGGTGTGATGAATGTACAGAAGCTGGGAGCCAGTTCCTGGGATGTTGAGTGCTCTGAGTGCTGGTTTCATGTCAGAAACCCACGGGCTGGCAGCCAGAGCAGGCAGCAGCATCCATCACAAAGGGACTGCTGCACAGGGAGAGCCTTGGCTCAGCTTCTCCACCAGGCTGGGGGATGGTGCCAGCGTGGAGGGAAGAGCTTTCCCCTCTCTTGTAGCCCAGGCAGGCTGCTGTGCTTGTGCCCAGGCTGTGGGCTGGAGGAGAGCTGGCAGGTGGGCACTGTCTGGGTGAGCCTGTGCAAAACGTTCCTGCTTCTTTCCTTGGAAAGCTGTGCTGAAAGTGCTGCTGGCTGCTGTGGCACTTTGCTCTGGCTGTGCTCTGCCAGCTCCCCAGGTACACGGCTGGGGTGGCTGTTCCAGTGACCTGCTGTGTGGGATTAGAGTCCTCCTCCTCTCTGGGGACATCCCAACCCAACCTGGACAGGTCCCTGTGCCACCTGCTCTGGGTGACCCTGCCTGGGCAGGGGTTGGACTGGATGAGCTTCAAAGGTCCCTTCCAACCCCAGCTGTCCGGGAATTCTGTGATTACATAAAATGTTAAATAATTTCTTTAGTTCTTAGAGGACATTCTGATGTCTCTCAGTCTCTCAGCTGATTTTTGTTGGATTTTGGGGGGGGGTTTAAGCTGGGGGACATTGTTGTACCACTGTTACAAATGCCAACATAAGCCAAGCCAGAGCTGTTCAGGATTTGAGGTTCTGTCTTGTCCTGTGCATGTGAAACTTGAGTGTCCCTAATTCCAGTGTCTTCCTGCAATTCCCAGGATGAAAATCTTCTCCCTAGAAAATATTTTGAAGTGGATTTTCCAATGATCGTTGCAAGAAAAATACACAATATCAGGTAAGTCTGGGGCCTGTATCCAGCTGTGGGAACGTGTCACTTACTGTCATTATTTCATCTCTAATGAGAAACTCTTCACATTCTGGGATGGATCTGAGGGTGGGCAAGCCCTGGCACAGGTGCCCAGAGCAGCTGGGGCTGCCCCTGGATCCCTGGCAGTGTCCCAGGCCAGGCTGGACAGGGCTTGGAGCAGCCTGGGACAGTGGGAGCTGTCCCTGCCATGGCAGGGGTGGCACTGGGTGGGATTTAGGGTCCTTTCCCAGACCATTCCAGGATTGTGTGTGGAATAAAGGCTCACTGTGCCAGGCTGCAGAAGGGGACGTGGGAGAGCTTTAGGGAGCCCTTAGGGCTCTGTGGCTGGGACAGTCTCCTGACAGTCAGAGGGGATGGAATCTTCTGTTGAAGACAGTGCTGGACTCCCAGATGTGCCTGTCCAGCTGGAGACAGGAGCTGCTGCTGCTTGGGAATGTCCTGTTGGAATGAATCCATTACAAATTTCAGAGTGCCTGGATTCCTCTCGAAAGATTCAAATTCAATTTTTCAAAACTTAAAAGAAATTGTTTATAAAACTCAGCTCCAACTTCACCAAACTTGCAAAGATTTTCCTTTCCAGCAGAGGGCAGAGAGATTCCCTTGGCTGCCTCTGACACACACAGACACACACACACACACATATATATATATATGTTAAGAAAAAAGCTGTAAGCACACTTTTCAACAGGCTTAACTGCTCTGAGATGCTTCTTCCTTCTTCCCACAGATCAAAACCTCCCCTGTCAAAACCAATTATGGAATCCCATTCAGGGGACTCTCTTCTAATAGGTGAGTCATCCTCAAACTCACTCAGTGATGTACTGCAGCACTTCTGAAACTTTTCTGATCATTTTGTTCTGCTATGTGGGCAGGCTTTTAATGTTTGAAATGCTGTTTGGACAGAGAATTGGGAGGGAAAAGAGGCTTTTTTCTTCTCTTACAGACTCCTGCCCATTTGTTCTGTGTCATGTTAGAAATGTCTTTTCTTTAAGTGGTTTTATTCTGGCAGAAACTTGTTGGGTTTTTTCTTTTTCTCTCATATGTAGCTCCATTTCTGTCACAGGAAAGGAAAAAGTGCTACAGAGAGGCATGGATACTGGATTAAAATATCTGTTGAGTGTTTATCTGCTTTCTGTCTCATTAAGAGCACAAATCTTTACATTTAGCAGAGTTCTCACAGCAGAAACACAGCCTGCACAGTCCAGGCTCACGAGCCAGTGCTGTTTGTTACATTTTTAGGATGATAATTTCAGGTGGGGAGATGTGGTTGTGCTCTCTTGGTGTCTAACCTCATTCTGGAACAGAAGGTTGTGGACTCCCCACCCCTGGGAGTGTCCAAGGCCAGGCTGGACAGGGCTGGAGAAGGTGTCCCTGCCATGGCAGGGCTGGAGCTGGATGGTCTCTAAGGTCCCTCCCAGCCCAAGTCATTCTGTAATTGTGTGTTTGTGTCAGGCCTGCACTTGGAAACCTTTTTCACTGGTGGAAAATTCCCTGGCTTGAACTGAGTCTGTGTTCTCAGTGCAGGTGCTGAGCTGTAGCAGCTGCCTGGGACAGTTTAGGAGGGGCAGTGCCTCCCTGCCTCCATCCCAGTACCATCCCAGTACCATCCCAGTACCATCCCAGTACCATCCCAGTCCATCCCAGTACCATCCCAGTCCATCCCAGTACCACAGCAGCTGCTCTCTGTCCCTGTGACCCTGGCAGGGGCTGGTGCTCCCTGCTGTGCCCTCCTGTGCCCCCTCCCTGGGCACAGCTCTGGCCCAGGCTCTGGGCACGTTCTGCAGGTTTTATTGCAGCACTTCCCAGCCCTGCAGGTGTCCTTCAAGGGCAGAGTTCTCCCTCGTGCCCTCAGGCCTCCAAAGATGAAAGGCCAGAGCCGAGCTGAGAAAAAAGGGCCCGTGGCTCCCAGGCAGCCCCTCCTGGGGCACATCTGCCCCCAGGGATTTCTGCTGCACCAGCAGTGTCCCAGAGGCACCCCTGGGGCCGTGCCAAGGGCTGGCTTTGTGTTCCTGAGGAGCTGCAGGTACCCCTGGAACAGCAAAACACCTGCAGACCTTGCAGCCTGCACTGCTGTGATCCAGGGCTGTTAACAGCCACTTCCCACAGCACTGGGGTGTACTGGTGCCACTGGTTTCTCTGGTTCCTGCTCAGTACTGGCTGTTAACACTCCAGAGGCACAGCCTTGCTGTTGCCAGGCTGCTGTGGGCCCTGCTGCCCTGAGAGTTTTGGGATGCAGCAGCGTGTCCAGGGCACATGGGGATGGTGGAGGTGTTGTGGAACTCCAGTTTGAATTGGACCCCAGCCACAGGGCAGATCCAGTGGGATCCCTGTGAACTCTGCTCTGAGGATCCGTGAATGGAGCTGCTTCCTGGGGAAGTGCAGCAGAAGAGGTGCTGGAATAAGTAAATAAATCAAACAGATGAGCAGAGAGTTCTCACAGGCCTGAAGGGACTCGATGAGGAATTTATTCAGCTCCTGGTTGGTCTGTGCCCTCTCATTTGAAACTCCCCAGCTGCAAGGTGGTGGCTGTGGCTCAGAGGGCTCCAGGGGAGATCCAGGGGACCCCAAGGCAGTAGGATTGGTGTCTGTACTGCACAAATCCCAGGAACTGAGCAGACACACTTAGTGGGACGCAGGAATCACAGGGTGTGTTGAGAAGGAGCCACCATGGCCTTTGGAAAGGTGAGCTGTGCCTCCCAGACCTGCTGCACTTCTCTGAATCAACACATCCATTGGAAAAGGACACCAGTACAGTGCTTGGGTTTCCAGAATCTGGAGTGTTTTGACTGTGTCCCGTGCCAGAGTGTGCCAAAGAAGTGGCACAGTGGCTGTGGGGAAGGAATGGCTCTCATATGGATGAGGAGCTGGGATGGAGGGCCAGCATATGTTGTTAATTTTTGTTAGGGAGGAGATGGAGATCTGTGCTTGAGGATATGTTGTTGTTCAACACTAAGAAAAAATTGGGAAAATAGTGATTAGTAAGTGGCAGCTTGTTGGCAAATCCAAACTCTGAAGAGTGGTAAAGAACTGTAGAAGTATCTTGTGAAATTAGTGACTTGATGATGATTTCAATGTGGATTAATAGAAAGTGATGCACATGGGGGGAAAAACAGTTTGTGCCTCACATGTAAATGATTATTGCTGCCTTCCTGCAGGATCTGGGTATTAGAATAAATAGATGGATAAAAGCATGAGCTCAGTAATGATCCAGAACCCAAAGCAATTTTAGGTATTTTTGAGAAAAAGCTAGAAAACAACTTTGGTGCCAGTGTTGGAAAGTGTTTCCTCTCTGACTTTTCCCTTTGGAGCTGCTGTTGGCCTCTGGAAGGCTGGGTGTCACCCAGGCAGACCTTTGGTGTGCAATATTCTGAGAATAGCACCTGGCAGAGGGGAGCAGCCCTGCCAGGCAGGGAAATGTTCCACATTTCTGTGCAGTTTAGAATCCTGTCCCTCCCTGAGCCTGCCTCCCACATCAGCTCACACTCCTGCCTCTGGTACACCAGGAATGACTCTTTAGATTGTTTGGAATTTTGGTTTTGAGTTGTGCTGATGTGGGTTCAGGTTCTCTCACTGCTTTTCTGCTGTCATGGCACGAAGCTGCTGCCAGCCCACCTCAGGGGCTGCAGGGCATGGCTGTGACCAAAGCAGGGCCAGGACAGGGGTGCAGTGAGGTGACCCCGTCCCTGGACAGCCCCAGGGAAAGCAGTGACAGCCCTGTGGCAGCAGAGTGCTGCCCAAGGTCAGTGCTGGGAGGGCAGTGCTGCCCCTCTGTTACCCTGGCAGCTGCAAACTGCCCCTGGTGCCCTCACACCTCTGCCCTGCCCAGCCCACCTTGGGCACATGGTTGTTCCAGCTTCCCCCGTCCCCAGGCTTTGTTGTGACCCCGTAGGTGTCAGGGGGACCTGCAGGGGCTGGCCCTGAGCTTCAGGGACAAGCTGAGTGTCAGGGACAAGCTGAGTGTGTGGCAGTGCCCTGAGCTGGGGGACAGCATGCAGAACAGGCTGCCCTGCTTTGTGAAGCTGCCAGGGACACCTTGGCGTGAAAATCCTCATGAAATCACTTGGAGTCAATAGTTATCCTGCATGCTGTCTCTTGGAAAACCTCCAGGAAATTGTTGCACTAATGTGAGAAGAGATGTAAGAGAAGGAAGCTGAATTCTTGTGGCAGAGGAAGAGCTTGGTGTGCCTGGAGGCTGCCCCAGCAGCCGGGCAGGGCTCCCTCCAGCTCTGCAGTCACCTCTCCTGACAGGGCTGGGAAGAAAAGATTCGGTGTGGTGAGGTCAAAAGGCAGCTGTAAGCAGCTCCTGCTGCTACTCAGTTACTCCAAGCTTGTCTTGTTCTATGGCTGTGACACAAAATCAACTTGTGTTGTTATCTCTGTGCCAAAGTCGTGGAAAATAAACATCCAGGTGTGTGCCCAGAGCAGGGCATTCCCTATTGATTATCCCTGGAGAGCTGAGCCCTGGGCCTGGGCCAGGGGGGGCTGCTGGGGCTCGTCTTTCTCCCCTTCTCTCTCCCCTCCCTTGTATTTCTCAAATTAAACCCGAGTCTGGTGTTTCTCAAAGCTTCATTTCAGCCAAGCACAGAGAGAATCTTTGTGCATGGCTGAGTGTGAGCATCACACAAATCCCCAGGGCAGCTCCAGAGGTGAACACCCAGCCTCACTAAAAACCACACAGGGTGGTGGTGTCTGGCTAGGAATTAGTGCCTGGAAAATGGGATTTTCAGTGGTTTAAGCCACCAGCTGGCTGTGGCAGCACTAGGGCAGCTGCCCTGAGTCACAGCTCTGCAGTAAGAATGAACAGAGGGGTTTGAACACACACACAAAATCAATTCAGTTCAAATAAACTCCTGTTCCTCACTAAAAATCAATGGAGACCACGTGGCCGTGCTGCCAAGCTGGAGCTTGGTTTTCTGTTTCCAGCTGCCCTATGGATGGGCAGGAGTTGTAAAATCCACGTGCAGCAAGGCTTGGGCAGCAGATTGCTCACTTTGATTCTCCACAGAATGTGCTGAGTGGGGAGGGACCCACGGGGAACATCCCAGCCCAGCCCCAGGAGCCTGCAGCTCTGCAGTCAGGTAGGAGTTGGTGCCAGCCCTGTCCCAGGAGTGCAGCAGCTTTGGGGAGGTTTGTGGGTGGGTTTCTGGTCTCCAGGCTGGGGACAGAGGCAGTTCCAGCTGTCCCCAGCTGCCACTGCCCTGCAGTCAGTGTGTGTTTGCTCCCCAAGGGGGAGGTGAGGCAGCAGCTGAGGTTTGCCTAGGTGAGTATGATCAGGTTTAAGGGGGAATTGAGGTGAGATACTGAGGAGAAATCCTTCCCTGGGAGGGAGGGCAGGCCCTGGCACAGGTTCCCAGGGAAGCTGAGGCTGCCCCTGGATCCCTGGCAGTGCCCAAGGCCAGGCTGGAGCAGCCTGGGGCAGTGGAAGGGGTCCCTGCTCACAGCAGGGAGTGGCACTGGATGAGCTTTAAGGTCCTTTCCAATCCAAACCAATTGAGGATTTTATGATAAAAATGCTCAAATCACTGTGATGTAAGCAAGGCACCTTTACTTCCACCTCAGAGTCTTTGTGTTCCTTCTCTCCTGGATCACTTAAGAAGTTTTGTGGTTTATTTCTGGCTTTTATTTCTGTTCTTTGTTGATGGATTTGTGTGTCCAAGCCCCCGGGGCTGGACAGGGAGCTGGCATTAATTCCCTACTAATTGTGGTGGCTGACGCTCGCTGTGCCGTATCCATGGACAGAAACCAATCCCTATTTAAACACTTCCCTGTGTGTGGTGGGGTTTTTGGGTGGCTTTTTTTGATGCCATTATCATGGCCTTGATGTAATCACTTAAATAGAAGGGTGTGGGAAGTAGTAAAGCTATTACAGAACATGCACATGGAAAAAGCCTTGACTCAAAATGTTGAATCATTCAACATGCCGCACAACTTTTTTTTTTTTTTTTTTTTTCTCTTTTCTTCCCTTGTAACTCTCTGAACTGTTTCTGATTCCTGGATCTGCTCCCAAGAGTTGCTGGAATGGCAGCTATTGTCACTTGCTCGTGCCACTTTCAGGGGGTTGGTCACTTGAGAACTGAACAGAGGTGCATCCTCTGGAATGTTTGATCACTGCTTGATGTGATAATTGGGAAAACCCACACTTTTCCCCAGTATTTTTGTTCTCCTCTCTCCTGAAATGGAAACCCCTTCAATCCTGTCCCTTCAGCCACTTGGCTTCTCTCCTCTCCTCCCTCAAGCTGTGCCAGGAGAGGCTCAGGTTGGGCAGCAGGAAGAATTTCTCCATGCAGAGGGTGGCCATGCACTGGAAGGGGCTGCCCAGGGAGGTCTGGAGTCCCCTCCAGAAAAGCTGAGGCGTTCCAGAGCCATCCCAGTGTTCCTGCAGGACTTTGGCCCTGGCTGGCTGTGATGGAGTCTTTGGGAAGTGCCTCCTGTGGGCTCCTCTGGTGCTTTCACTGCTGCTGGGTGTCAGAATTCTTGGTGGCAAGGGGCTCTGCTGCTTCCCCCAGCTGTGCCAGGCTGCAGGGGCTCCTTGGACTCTGGGATTTTGGGATTTGTCCCTCCTTCGGGCTCGGAAGCATCCACAGAGTCCTGTTCTATCCCAGGGGAATATCTGTTGCTCAGAATACCTTCTCTAATTTGACTCTTTCCTTAAATACCACCCCAAAATCATACCAAAAGGCTCAATGATGACTTTTCTTTGGCCCCAGGTCTGTGGCTGCTCCCTGTATTTATTATATAACTACATATATAGTTGATTCATACAGCTCTGTCTGTTGTTAATATTTGAAACATTGTCACTTAGTCTCTCAGAGATGGATGTAGTTTTATGTAGTTCCTGTGTACATACATTGGGCCCTCTAGGAAGACTCAAAACAAAAATCCTGCCTTTAATCTTCCCATTTCTCTGTCTCTGCATTCCTGGAAACCATGGTAACAGCTGGGATAACCTCTCTGCTTCAGCATGGCTGCAGAGGGAGAGGGGAGGCTCAGTGCAGGCTCTGCTGGTGATGGAGCCTGGAAAGCACAGCCAGGAAGGGAATTTGTGTTGTAAAAGAAGAGTTTGCTGCCCATGGTTCAGTGTAACAGACCAAACTCTGGCTCCCAGTTCCTGTGCTGCTGTTTGTTTTATTTTTGGTTCATAACTCTATTGGTGAAGGTAGTCTCTCCAAATTTCTGCCTTGCAGATTCCCACAGCCTGGACTCCAGTCGATATTCCATTGTAGGAGCAGACCTCCGTTCCTCTTCAGACCTGGAGGAAAAGCTAAAGAAACACAGCTTGGATGTCCAGTAAGACCATAGGGCTTTCATTGGGGTTTTGTTGGGTTTGTTTTAGTGGGGGCTTGTCCCTGTCCAAGGCCTGGTTGGAGCTGGGCTGGTGGAGGGTGTCCCTGCCCCTGGGTGATCTCTGTGATCCCTTCCCATCCCAGGATTCTGTGATTCCTGAGTTTTATCTCTGTAATTGTTTTCTGTGGCCTCCTCTTAACCCCCTGTTGTTCCCTGAACCTTTTGGTGGGGCTGCAGTGGAGTCCTTGGGCTCTGAATCCCAAAACTCCTCTGGGGTTTTCTCGTTCAACACGAGGCTTTGGGGGGGCAGGAGTTGAGTTTTTGAGTGGATGATGGACAGACCTTTCAAATCTAAGCAATATAAATAGCAGAGATCTGGCTGGGTGGGAGAGAGCATATGGGGAAGCAGAATGCATCAAATTGCCATTTAATTCTTTACACTTCCAGCCTCTGAAATGTTGCCTTGCTTGCCTACATTGCTGCTCCTTGTGGAATTTCTCCTGCTTCTAGTGACTTTTTTTTCCCCTTTTCATTCCAGCAATTAAAAGCAAACTCAATAATTGTGAAGAAAATCACTTGTCTATTTTTGTTGTTTTGTGGATGGAGGGGGAAGAGGCAACGTGCAAACTATAGATTACATTTTGTTAGATAATAATATGTGAAGATTGTTTTGCAGATACTGAACAAATTTGTCTAATTAAAATTCCTCTTAGAACTTTTCTTAAAGAGAAAACTAACTTTTTTTTTTTTTCAATTTGCAATTAATGCCTGATTTCTCTGCTCTCTACAAGAGTGTGAGCTGTGTGTGCAGGGCACAATTGCCCTGCCAAGGGGATTTTAACACACCTCAGTTCTGCTGTCAGAGAGGACTTCCAGAATGCACACTGCTCTGTGCTCAGGGCTGACTTTGGGGAGATTGATCCCTAAAATCTCTGCTTCACAACCACAGGAGTCTCCTGTGGTTCATTAATTCACAGCTGCCAGAAAGCCCAGTTTTAGTCAATGTGATGAAGAGATTTCATTCAGTCCTCAGAGTTTAGTTCATAAAAAATGGAGCTCTCTCAGGAACTCCTGGAGACACGAAGTGACTTGCTTGCTCACAATCCCCAGCAGATTTTTCTTGTTCTCTTGCTGGAAATCACATTCTGCTTTGGTTTTGTTTTGCAGTTTGCCAACGCTGCTGGTGGCTGAGTGTGTGCTGGTTTACATGACCCCCCAGCAGTCTGCAAACCTGCTCAAGTGGGCAGCAAGCACCTTCCCCGTGGCCATGGTTATCAATTATGAGCAGGTAAAACCAAAGGGGCATTTTTACACCTGCATTGTTGTCAGTGAAATTGCTCTCGTAGGTGGGAGTTGTTGAGGAATGAGAGTGGGCCATGTCCTTTTGTAGGAACAGCAGTTTCTGCTGAATTTCTGGAGTAATGTGGTTTAACTTGTAGCTTGGTTGGCTCATTGTGGAGAAAATACAGCTATTCTGAAAGACAATTTCTGGACTGTGTTGAAGCAAAATAATTGAGACTTAATCCATACGTGGGAAAAAAACCATAGAATATTGATTTAGCTAAAGCAGAGGAAAAAGAAACGATGCTGAGTGCTGGCTCTGGGTGTATAACATTACATAATTACCTCGGTGTTCTTTGGCAAAGTGGAGCAAAAATCACATCAGCATGAACTCTGCTTCTGCCTGTGGAAGTCAAACACTGCCTCGGGGGAACTTGGTGGCTCCAGGAATTAGTGACAGCATCTCCCAGGCTGTAAATCACTGCTGGAGAGCTGAAGCAAGCAGCTGGGAGCTGGGGGCAGTGCTGGCAGTGCTGCCACTGTCCCCGTGCCCCTGAGGGCAGTGCCACTGTCCCACTGTCCCTGTGTCCCTGAGGGCAGTGCCACTGTCCCACTGTCCCCGTGCCCCTGAGGGCAGTGCCACTGTCCCACTGTCCCCGTGCCCCTGAGGGCAGTGCCACTGTCCCACTGTCCCCTGCCACCGGGGCTGCCCAGGGGGAGGCTGTGGGCAGGGAGGATGTGCCACTGGCTGCTGTCCTGTGCCTTTGGTGAGGTGGCAGTCCCAGGGTTTAAGCAGCTTGCTGCTTGTCCCTCGTGCTGGGCAGGGGAACACTTTTGTGTCCTGCTGTCCCCGAGGTGAACATGCGGGACCGCTTCGGGCAGATCATGATCGAGAACCTGCAGCGCCGGCAGTGCAACCTGGCCGGGGTGGAGCTCTGCAGCTCCCTGGACTCCCAGGTGAGGGCACAGGCCTGGGGGGGGCTGCCACTGAGCTTTGGCATCCTGGCTCTGGGTTCTGAGGCTCAGCAGGGACCAGGGTGGGGTGGGGCAGTCACTGAGCCCTTTGCTGGCCACGTATCGTGGAACCGGGGCTTGGTTTGGAGTGGAGGGGGCTGTGGAGACCATCCAGTGCCACCCCTGCCATGGCAGGGACACCATCCACAGTCCCAGGGTGCTCCAAGCCCTGTCCAGCCTGCCCTGGGACACTCCCAGGGATGGAGCAACCACAACTGCTCTGGGCACCCTGTGCCAGGGCCTGCCCACCCTCCCAGGGAACAATTCCTGCCCAGTATCCCACCCAGCCCTGCCCTCTGGCACTGGGAAGCCATTCCCTCTGTCCTGGCTCTCCATCCCTTGTAACAGCCTCTCCTCATGTTTCTTGTTGGCTCCTTCAGGTCCTGGCAGGCCACAGTTAGGTCACCCCAGAGCTTCTCCGTGATAGCTGAGTGTCAGTGTTTGCACAAAACCCCCTGGTCAGAGCCCAGCCCTGCCTGGCCCTGCAGAGATCAGCAGCAGATGTCTGGGGAAGAGTTTGGGAGCTCCTCAAAGGCCAGGTCCAGCAGCTGCCCAGAGGGATCCTTAGGGGGAGAGGCTGTCCCAGGTGTTTTCCCTGTGCAGGTTGTGCTGCCCTTTGTTTTCCAGAGGGAACGGCTGCTGGGAAGTGGCTGGGAGAACGCCCGTGCCATCGACATGATGAAGGTGTACAGCTTCCTGCCACAGGCTGATGTCAAAAGGTACCACTTTTGGACCCCAAAGTCATCTTCAGATGCCATTTCCAAGCTCCTTCCAGTCCATGTGTAGGGTGGGATCCCCTGGTGTAGCAGAGAGGAGGCTGCAGGCAGGTGCTGCCCAGAGAGACACAACATTCCTGAAGCTCTGGATAATGCCTGGACTGATGATCCAGAGGGTGAACGCTGCCAGGAGCAGGCTGGAAGCAGTGATGGCTTATTTGGGTGAGACAGAAGGCAGCTCATGGCAGAAACTTGCAGATGGAAGATGCCACAGGAATGCTGTGTTGACTTTTTGCAGTCCCCAAGGTGTTCATTGGGAAGATTCTGGGGTTAAACCACGACACGTTGGAATCCTGAAGGGGAGACTGATGGGTCTGCAGAGCTCAGGGCTCAGAGTGAGAACTAAAGGCTCTTTAGCAGGCACTAATCTGCCTGGATTTTGTTCATATTTCTGCATTAAATGCTAAACAGTGGGACATTTTAAGGAGTAACTTCTTAGGGATATAATGTGAAATGTGAATTGCTGTGAGTCATTTATAGTTAGAATTAGCTGAGCAAGTTACCTTGGTCAAAATATTCATGTATGGGGGTTTCTCAAAGCCTGGAACTGAACAGGTGAGAGTGGAAATCAGAGGTGGCTTAAATAGGAACAGGGATGTGTGGTGGCACCATATGGCACTGGTGGAGACACAGAGCTCGTGCTTTCTCTGCAGCATTTTTGGCTACCTTGGATCTGTTCAGCTCCTTGCACTTGTTCCACATGCCAGGAAATAGGGTTATGTAAACTCTGTCCTCCAGTACCAGTGAGGCAAATGCTTCTTCTTGAGAAAAGTCTTTCCCAGAGTGTTCCTCTGCAGCACTTCACACCAGGGAGTGCATTTAGGAACATTTCCCCCTTGAGGTCCTCAGTAGCAGCCCTGGTATTTGTGGGGAGTCACTCAGGTAAGTCCTGGAGTAGGGAATTCCAGGGATGAGGAGCTGGGAGCACCCTGTGGGTCACTTGTTCCATACAAGGGTGGCACCAGTGGTGGCATCATGGACAAATACCTGTAATTATCCCCTTGACAGGTAACTGCATTTCTGGCCATAGTTTCCACTCCCATGGAGTGAAAATTCAGTAAAAATTCTACTGAGAGTTCAGCTCAAATCCCAACTTCTGTTTTATTCCTACAGAATAGAAGCCCTTGAATTCCTGGATGAAAAGGAGCTGTTTGAGCAGCTGATGCAGCACTACTGCATTTGCTGGGCTTCCAAGGACAGCAGCAACCTGGGTAAGGTTCTGCAGCCCCTGGGGTGAGCCTGCCATGGAGCTGTCCTGGGGCTGGGCTCTTGCACCAGGTGCTCCCAGCTGGGGATTGTTCCTCCCCAGCCTTTGGAGGGTCTCTGGGCATCCAAGTGGGAACCTGTCCAGTAGAGGGGAGCTGGAATTTTTCCACCAGAAGATGCCGTATGGGTTACTTTAAATAACTGCCTGCTTTATCCCATCAGTGCTAATTGCAAGGTTTACAAATCCCATGCAGGGGAAGTGCCATATGGGCACATGGTATATGAAGGCACAGTGTCCTGACAACACAAAAATAAATTTGTATTACTTATCCCAGGCTTCTGTGCACTGTCCCCATTTGCAGCCATCTGACACTGAAGTTTTCCACGCCGCTCTCTCCCTGGGCAAAAACATTCCCTCTGAAATTAACTCTCTTACATGTTCCTTGTGTTCTTAAAATCCTGTCTCTCCTGGGCTGGAGTTTCTGTGACAGAG
>VZTB01003750.1:0-21988 GCA_013397245.1 Thryothorus ludovicianus
CTTTTACCTGGGAAATATTTCTGTTCCATTATTGATTCAAACAAAAAACCCTCAGTTGAACAACAAGGAAGTATTTTCAGAAAAGTTTTGCAGAAACAAATTTGGCACAAATATGCACATGGCTTCAATTTCCTGAGAAGCACTGACATTTTTACTCAATTTCCTCTTAATCCTGCATCACTCACAATTCCCTTGCTTCTGGACTCCTTTCTCAGCAGCCAGGGGTGGGGTTAAAAAAACATTGAAATGGAAGAAAGCTCAACCAGCTCATTCTGTGTAATAAAATCCATTCCACTGTGGTTCTAATTTCATCAACTAATACAAGTCAACATCAAGCGTTAATGAGAAAAGGTTTCCAATTAGATACAGTCTGACACTGACCCAGCTTTTCAGTCACCTTCAATTGTCAGCGATAAAAAGGACGGTTCAATATGATATGGATCATTCACTCCAAATCTCCACAACTCATTTATGACAAACACAACTAACAGAGCATAGGGAACTGCTGAATTGTTTTTCATTATGTTGGCACACTGGCTTTAGACTACAGTGGTAATGATCTTTAGAGGTTTTCCATACAAAGTGTCACTAATGAGCAGACCAGGATGGGGCGATGAGGTGATGACAACCCACATTTTCAAGGGACAATACTAGCAACATGATGATGCTTAAAATTCCTTATTATTTCTGGAAAGCAATTCACTACCATAGAGAAGAGAGAATTAGGAGGTTAAGCTATTAAATAAAATGAGTACAGAAAGTGAATAGCTCATTAAAAACGAAACACTTTTACAAAATACACAAGCCTTGTCTTTACCAGTCACTGTAAAATGTGCTTCAGTCTGTCTTGCCCTACACAGCTACTTAGAGTGGTATTTTTGTAAGCCAGGAGATCTAAGGATGTGTTAAAATCCTTTAGAAATGCATTTTCCAGTGCAATATTCATCTTCCTTCAAATCCAGAGCACATACAGGGAATAAAGTTAGGTAGTAGATGTTAAATTCATTCTTAGTTCAAGGGCTTCTTACTGACCAGGACATTAAAGGGCAACTTCAAGATGTTGACCTTTATTCCAAAAAACAATTCCAAAACCACTGGGTTGTAATGAGCACCTGCAATTTGTGAAAATGTTAAGCACGGCAAGTCAGTAAATTACAGCACTTCTAAAAGCGCTAAAACATGAAGCTAAGGTAACTTAATAAAACGCATAAAAGCTATCAGGAGACAATAAAATACAAGAGTCATAGGTGATATTCTATTCTTTGACACTGTAAAACTTTTACATCAGTTATTGTGGTTTTTCCTTTCAAACTCTCCTTGAAATCCTTTTATTTTGGAATCGAATTAATTCCTTTATACCATTGTGGAACATGGGTTTTGAAAACTTGACTTAATTTCTGTATAAACTATTTCCTGCAAAATGTGTTCCAAAGATCAGGGTGCTTGGAGAAGAAAGGAAGGCTAGAACAGCAAAAGAAAATGTGTTGAGATTTGTTTTTTGCAGACACCAGAACTTGAAGGTTCCCATCAGAGACTATGTTGCAAGATGAAATGAGTTCTAATCATACTAAAAGTATTCATCAGAAATGAGCTCAGTAAATATCAGCTTTGCAAAATATGCAAATTACTACTTTTTCCAGTTAATATTTGACTGTAGTGTCAAACAGAGTAGATTGGTCAAATAAAATCTTGTGTTGCTATTCCCCTAGAAAATTTGCCTATTTTAATTTTATGTCAGACTAGACTGGGAAAACCCATAAATATTTGCTTGACATATTCATAAGTATGTCAAGCTGCTTTTTTAAATTGCATGAAAATTCTTGAGTCTGAATGATTAAAACCTATTTTGCACATAATTTTCCATTTTTCTCCTTTGCAGGATAATTTTGAAACTCTTTTTGATACTTGAGAGAATCATTAACACTGTGAAAACACATTAAGATTAATGGATCTTGTGTTTCTTCTTTGTCCATAGACAAATGAGGTAGAAAGAAACTTGCTACTGTAATTTATAAAAGGTTTCATAAAGCCATGCTGTGGAGTCTCATGAGCCTGCAGTGACCATGTCATGGAGAAAAGGTACAGAAATATAAGAAGTATTCCCAGACATATAAGGTATAGAAAAGGCCTTGACCCATAGTGCTTCACAGTTTTATGTAAATATTCCCTAGTTCTTTGTACCCTAGTTGGCCCATTGGTCTTCCTTGCCTTTTTCTTCCCTTGTGAAAAGTTCTCCTTTCCTGAACACCCCATTGGCCTGCATCCCTTTTCTCTCCAGCCCAACTTACCCACTGGCTCCTGTTGGGAGCCCTGCCTATATACAGACCCTGTGCCCTTAGCCCACAGGACCTGGGGTTCTTCTCCACCCCCTGTCCACCCAGTATAGAAACCTGGACCCTCTTTTTCCTTGCCTTTGGTTCCTGGCTCCCCTTGGGTGTAGTAGTTAATAAGCCCTCACTGGAGCAGCATACCAAACACTCCTCTTGTCTTCATCCACTGATTGCTATCCATGGTGTAAGACTGCATGTGTGTAGTGTGTGCTGCCAACACCAGCACCTTCTCTGCTAGAGGCGACTTTTGGAAAGTAGCATCACCCTTACCACCTAAGCGTGATGCTACACCATGCCAGCAGTTTCTGATGTATGGATTTCATGTGTCCTGAACACTACTTGACATTGCAGCCTTGCCTGGTATTTGTCTGAAAGTGTATACTAGTGATTTCCTAGCCTGATTAATCATTCCTTTTTTATGTATTGATTTCAAGATTACACCATATTTCAACTGCATTCTTCCTTGGAAGTCTGCACCATCCAGGTCTGCCAGGGGGTCTACTTTGTCTTCTTTGCATCATGGAAAAAAAAAATTTCACTGAGTGTCATTTGCACACTCAGTTTATAAGGCAGATGCACCACATTGTCAATTGATCTGGACACTTCAGTGTGTTTCAATGTGAATTCTTTTGATGGGTCTAAGCCCAGTTATTTTCAGCATATAAAACGGAAATCCGTCATGGTTGGAGTGTGTGTGTGTGTGTGTATGTGTACGTGTATTTGTATTCTTGCTTTGGACACAGACAGTTGCATAAGGTTCACAACTCAGAACTGATAAACTTGTCCATTCTAAACCTGGACTTTTTTTATACATGTAAATGTTGTACAAGTCTATATAGCTGTGTAAACTTCAGCCATAGTGTCAGCATAAAATATGATTTGCAAACATCAGGAAACAGAGGCAAAACAAGGCCTCCAGAAATTAGGGTACTTATATCCTCCTGGGTATGAATTCTGAGTGTCATGATAGGACCTCTCTAAAGGAAAAAGAAGAGGATATCATCCACAAATCTGAGAAGTGTATTGGTCTTTCTGTAACATAAGGCTCTAAACTCTGAAGATTAATTAATTTATTTTGTTTTTTTGGGCGTGGAAGGAGATAGGTCTCTGAAGAATCTCGTTCAGAACACAAGGATGTATCTCTCACATTTGTGATTCTAGTTACTATACAGACAGCTGTTTGACCCTGACTGTTCCTCATCATGATGTGCCAGTGTGGCTATTCTTTGGACATGCCAGATGTTCAATCTGACCTTGTCGTGGACAAAAAAACACCAAGTTTGTGCTGGAGTCTGTATGCTTTCTTTGCCTGGTCTGATCTCAGTGCTCCTCTTGGGGAGTATATAACAGTAGCCACAGAGGGCCTTTGTTGCAATCCAGAGCAGTTTAAGGCACATCTACCTCATACCACCTAAGTTCTATTGTGGGTCATAATGGATCAAGTCATAGGTCAAACGAAGAGCTCTCCATGATTCATTATGCTACATAAGTATCTCCTGAATTCCTATGAAAATATTCTCAGTTCTGGGCTGTTTACAAATCATGGCTAAGACCTCCGTAGACCAAGGAGAATGGAAGATCTTCTTGAGACTTTATTTATGAGAAGCGAATGTCATTAGCTGGTAGGAAAGATGGGGCTTGTATTGATAACATGTAATTACACACACTGTTGGAATTTATTACTTTTTTCCCCTGTCCTTGGTGCTGACATGCCTAGCACAGGAGTTGACTGTCCAGTGCTGAAGCTTAAAGAAAAATATTTTGGTGGAAAATATATTAAATATCGGGAAGAAATTCTTAACTGTGGGGGTGGTGAGGCACTGAAAGAAGTTTTCCAGAGAAGCTGTGGATGCCCCATACCTGTAAGTGTTTAAGATCAGGTTGAATGGAGCTCTGAGTAACCTGGTCTACTGGAAGATGTCTCTGCCCACAGCAGAGGGGTTGGACTCAGATGATCCTTAAGGTCTCTTTCAGCCGAAAACATTCTATGATACATCCATTACATTCCATCCATGTGTGGAACAGTCCTTACTCAAAAACATTTTTGTCCCAAGTATTTTCACAGTAAAGGCACAGAATGCTAGGATTTACTTTCAGCAGTGGATTATCAGCACAAGATTGAAGACAAACCTTTTTGATTTAAAATCCATTTAGTTTTTACAATAGTGTAGGAGATATGCACTGTGAAACCTATCCATGTGCTATTACCTGGCTAGGATTTGTACAGGGATTTACTAATCAATGTCTTCTACTCACACAAGAAATGGAAGAACTGCTGCATTTTCTTTTGGGAACTGAGGCTGTGAGTGTTTTGACTTAATTTGTCAACTGCTGTGGTTGTATTAAAATAACGAGTCCTTTGGCTTGGAGGCAACAGAAACTCTTAAAAAGAAAAGTTACTACATAGCACTGGGATGGAATTCCACAATACTCTTAGGACACATGTTGCCTAATAAAACAATCTGCAATTTCTGTCTATTTATCTTTTTTATTGATTTAGTTTTTAATTCCAATCATAAATCCCTTGTTCCACAACCACTAACTTTGCATAGTGAATATTCATAATTCTCTTGATTTCAGTCTTCCAGAAAAAAAATGAAAAATATTAAGCTATGTTTAGGTCACTACCCTATCAGTGTTATCTGTACATACTGTAAAAGGGACAACAGAAGTAATATTTGGCTTATATTTTCCTCTTATGATGGACAGATGTGACTTGATAGATAAATTTGCAGATGCTTCAGGATATGTACTTCACCTAACTGTTGAAAGTTCTCTTCTGCCCTTAATTGCTGTGCAAGGTCATGTGTTTCTCCAATGGTAATTAAAGTTAGGCAGAAATCTAATTTGGAATTATGTTTATTTACCTTTTCTGTATAAACGCAAGTCTTCTGAGGAAATGTCAGGATTTTTGGAAGGCTTTAAGTGCTTTCCATCTCTAAAACAGGTCAAACATATTCAGAGAGTAATCTTTCCTGATTTTTTTCTAATTTTTGCTACTAGTAGCTGCAGAAACAAAAAATGTGAAAAAACCCAAACAAGGCACACAAAAGTTAATGGAATTCTTCTAAGCATAAAGTTACATTCTCTGCAGTTCAGGGTTTTGGCAGAGCTTCAGAATGCTTTGCTTGAACTGTCTCATCTCTCAGAAGTCAGAGTTAACTTGGCAAGAGAATAAGTGTTCACCATACCAAGATAGGAAGTGCATCAATTTCTTAACAAATAACTGAAAAAAATGAGGTTGCATTTCTTAAGCAGCATGACTCTATATAAAATCATATTAAATCTCTTAGAATTCTCATACTGTTAATCAGATTATTATTGTACGAATAATGTGTTCTATGAACCCAATATAGGAACACATGGACCTAATTTCTCCCCTGAGAAATGGAATGATTAGGTTGGTGTGGTGTGCTGATTAAAAAAATAAAAATGTATAGATAAGAAGAAATTCAAATTGTGTGTTGCCGAAGAGCTTCATTTTACAAAGACATTAATAGACAATGTCCCATAAAGTGTGTGGATTGTTTTGCAGCTGTATTTTTAGGGTGAAAACTGCATTTCCTCAGAAATTTTGGAATCTTAATTTGGCATATGAATCACATTTTTTGTAAAGAAGAAAAATATTTTCTACACAGCTCTTGTTCAGAGGGCCATGACAGAGAAGACGGATTCATTCTGCCACTCATCATATTACTAACAAGAAATACGGGAGGAAAAATGAGTTTGAGGTCAGAAATCATAATAAGTAAAATTGATACCCCTGTCTAAAATATATACAAAAAAATCAATTGGCAGAACACTTGCTATATGATGTCAAAAAAACCCTTTATCTCCTTCTCAGGCAACTGTGAAGAAAGCAGGTGCTGTGAAGAACACACATTGGTTGCTATCCACAGCCTCTGAAAAAAAAAAAAAAAAAAGGCAGACAAAAAAGGCAGACAAAACTTGTCTTTCTGATTTCTCAGTATAGCATTTCAATGATTACAAAAATTAGTATAAAATATTTCATATATAAGGATTTGAGTAATTTCAAGTCTCTGAAAACGTCTTCCCTAAGAAAGAACCCTAATTGGTGAAGTTTCTTTTGGCTTTCCTTCCTTGAGCTCAAGGACAAATTTAACTCAAGTATACTATGAGTGCAGGAGTAGCTCATGCTTTATTAAATATCTGATATTCCATGTGGAAGAATGGAGGGAAGAATTGTAAAAATGAGAGAGAGTTATGAATATCCCGTGGACAAAGAGTTTCAGTGTGCATAGCTGTTTTATTAGATGCTAGAGGCTCCACAGCGATGAACACAGCCAGCAGGAACACATCTTGAATACATATCCCCTTGTGTATGATAAATTGCACAAACTCACTGAAGACTTTGCAATAGTCAATGAACACACAATACTCCTCTCTGCTGTGGATTCTTTTGTGGCTAATACTAGTTGAGCTCCTGATGTAATCCTCAGTTATATTGACCAGAGAGTCAGCCTGACATGACGTACAAACTCTTTGCAGATCAGGTACCACTGATTGTGGTGCTCTCTTGGATATATTATTTCATGTTTAAAAAGGCTAAAACCCATTCTGCAATCTTTTCCTTGATGGCAACATTACTGATACTGATGACTACAGTATTTGTGCCTTTCTTTTCTAGTTTCCAATTTTCATGAAATTCACAGGGAGTTAATGTATTTGAGAGCTCCGCTTCACAAATTTGAGTTGAAATTGGCTTATGGTTTGAAAATTCACGGGGGGGAGAGAGTTAACAGAAAGATACAGCATGATTGCCTAAGTTTAGGAAATTATGCTAGTACTTTTCCCTCTTGTTTCTCTTCAAGTGGAGTGTGAGGAATTTGGGAGGACCTGGAATTATGATTGTAGTGTTTGAAATTTACAGCACCTCTGAAGAAAACAAAGTCTTTTGTGTGTCCTTTTCCTAAAACATGATGGAAGACACATCTGAAAATTGTCTTATGGTTCTGTAGTTGGTTTAAATAGCTAGCATAAGTTGTTCAGATATTTTTTATTGTCACATCAAGTGCAGTCAGTAATCATATATTGTTTCACACAGTACCTGGACTTTTGCTTGGGAATGAAAGAAAATTGTTTGACATTTACATGTTGTTCTTGGAGAGGCATAGCAGGCTATGAGATTTATTAAAAAACTGAATTTCCGTCACTGCAGAAAAAGCAAAGTCACCCAATGTTGCCATTTTAAATTTTACTTTTCTCACTTCTCTAAATGCTATGCATGTAAGGATCTTTTTCAAATTATTTAACTTCCTGGTGATTGATTATATCTGTTTGCTTGAGCATAAATAACTAATCAATTTCAATATAGGTAAGACTAGGAAAATGTCTTTAAACAGATATAAGTTTTTTTCCATTCCAGAGACCTCTGTGCACTTCATGCTGGTAAACAATAATTTGATTTGGAAATTGCCCCAAACAGGCAGATATTCTTGTACTTATACATGAAAGAACTTTTTTTGCTTTGACCTATTTAGGTGTGTTGAGGAATTGGATATCAAATATGCATCGTAAATTCTGCCACCAAGCTCAAAAAGACTTCTGCACTGGTGAAGTTCAGGCTCTGTTTTTAAAACTGCCTTGACTGTGTGAAAAAGGAATTTGCATTGCACCTAATCAGATGCTGTGTGTCTGTTGATTCTTAAACCCCCAACAGAAATATAGCTAGAAAAAACCTTTTGTAAATGTCTTTAAAAGATCATTTAAATAAGGAAATTGAGGAAAAAAGTTATCTGAAAGGCTATGTACTGTAATGTAGGTGCATCTGTATTATGGGATTGGTGTTTGCAGTGGTGGTTTGGAAATGCTCTCTGTAGAAGAAAAGTGGTTCGATACATACAGTTCCTACAAGCCTTGGAAGTTTGAAATTCACAACAGTGAATTTCATGATGCAATCATGAAATCCAGAACATGAGATAAATTCATAGGCATTCCAGACATGGTTTAAATAAAAATGAGTCATTGCTTTTACCTTCAGGTGTCACAGGTCCTGTGGCTGCCTTTGAACCAATGACATAGAGGTAGAATTATCTTACATTTCATCACTGCATTCCATCTGGTTCCTTTCAATCTTTTTGTTATTCCAGATGATATATTTTGTGTCATAATATTTACAGTACTCTGAACAATCTTCATCTCCTCATTTCCATCTGGTTTCTCCTGTCCATCACAAAATGTATATATGAAAAGCAATTTGACTGAGAGGACACACAAATGCAAGCCTTTCCATAATATTGTAGCAGAGTATCTGATGAAATAATTGACTGCTAGGATTTTGACTGCATATGTAATTGAACTTCTGAAATAAAATCTCATAGTTATGACTCATCTCCTTTCACATCAGTGGCACACCTGGGTGTTTACATAGCATTTCTAGTAATGTGGGAGATGGAAACATTGTTGACCGTGTTGATCCTGTGCTGTTTCAAACTCCAGTAGAAAAAGCAGGATAAAGTTCATATAGACTTACAGACTTCTGTTGTTCTAGCTGAAATGATGTACTAAAAAAAAAAAAAATTCAGAAGTTGCTGCTGTTGGTATTTTTGCTGTTATCTTTCTGGTGCTGAACCAGTGAGAATTAACAGTATCTTGTGGTACTCTGTACAATGAGTTTCACTGTTGAAACATTCAGTGAAACTGGTGAGTCTATACTGCTTGAAACTGCACATATTCAAGCTTTATATAGAGTATAATTTTTAGCAGCAGTGTTGTTTATTCTGTCTCTGCAGCCTGGAGGTACTCTAGTTACCTAGCTTTCATTACATAAAAAAATGAATGCATGAATTTGATACTCTCTTCTAAGTTGAGTCCAAAAGTGTAATTTTAGTAAATAAAATTATTTAGCAGCAACACATAAATTTTTCTATTTTACAGGAGATTTGTAGTAGTAGTGGTTAGCCCTTGACAGTTATTTATAGCAATTGATGGTAATTAAATATTACTTAATTTCCTGTACTCAGCAATATATTTAGTTTTATATTTATGGATCACCTCTTTCCCTGGAAATATGATGTTTCTGTAATTAAAATTAATAAATACTTATTGCAGATACTTGGTAAATTATAGGTATTTTTTAGGAAACATAAAGAAAAATGAGTGCTTTGTATTAAGTAGTAGGAAACAGATCATTACATATATACAGTACACCAAGTCACAATTAATAGGTACTCAGATAGCAAAGCTTCCAAAGGCTGACTTGGCTCTGAAATTTATCAGTGCTACTGCTGTTTCTGTAACATTGCAGAGCTTTGCAATGCATCTGCTTTTTATAAATGTTTTATTTCATGATTTTTTAGACTTATTATCTTAGCAACTTGTAATCATTAAAGACTGTAATTCTGCTTAAGCCATAAGTGTATTAATTGCTTGAGATGTATCATTTTTCCCACTCTGAACTTCTGTTCTCGGCTGGCTGGAATGTTTTTACTCCCTTGAGAATATGCACCTCAGCAGCAGCTGTTTTTCTCCACAAGGTGCTCGACCATAAGTTCTTAAAAGTCTTCTCTGAGATCTGCTAGAAAGAAAAAGTTTGATAAAAGTGTCTTGCTTGACCACTTTCCACAGTTAGCAAGTGATCTTCTGTGTTATGCCAAGAAATCAGATTCTGATTCTGAAAGTCTGAGAATCAAATTTTGATGAGAAGCTGTGCCATAAGAGCTCAGAGGAGCTGTGTGTGCCTTAGATCTGTTTCTCCTCCACAAGAAGCATTCGGGAAACCTTCACCCAAATACTTGAGTGAATCACCACAGAGTTTTTATAAGTTTATTTCTGAGTGTGGAGTTTTGATTACAGGAAGATGGGGTAGGGGGCTGATCCAGTTGGGTTGTCATGGCAAAATGGCCTATTTTCTCTCTTTAGATTTCCAAAGCATGCATTTCTTTGTGGACTTCCTATCAGACAATGTTCATTACTATATCAGGACATAAATTTGATCTCTTTGGTCTCCCTGTGGTGATTGATCTTGACTGGATGCTAGGTGCCTACCAAAGTCACGTTGCCACTCCCCTTCTCAACTGGACAGGGGAGAGAAAACACAATGAAAGGCTTAAAGGTCAGGATAAGGGTAGGGAGATAAATTACCAATTACCATCATGGGCAAACGAGACTTGATTTAGGGAAAATAAATTTAATTTATCACCAATAAACCAATTGTAAAACAGTGGGAAATAATATGTTAAAACACCTTCCCCACATACCTTCATTTGTCACAGGCTCAAATTCACTCTTAAATTTTCCACATTCTCCCCATAGCAGCACAGGTGGATGTGGAATGAGAGCTGAATACAGTTCAGCACACATTTGTCTCTGTCGTGACTTCCTACTCACACTGTTCCTCTGCTCCAGTGTGAGGTCCCTCCCACAGGAAACAGTCATTCATGAGCTCCTCCAACATAAACCCCCCCGACAGGCTGCTATTCTTCATGACCTGCTCCAGCATGTATACATCCCATGGGGTTTAGTCCCTCAGGAACAGCTTGTTCCTGTGTAAGTTTCCATGGGGTCACAAGTTCTGCCAGGAAAACCACTCCAGTGTGGCCCCTCTCTTCACAGGGCTACAACCCCTGACAGGATCTTGTTTTAGCACAGGCTTCTCACATGGTTACAGCCTTCTTTAGGCACATCTGCCCCTTCTGGTGTGGGGTCCTCCACAGGCTGCAAGCAGATATCTGCTCCACCATGGACCTCCGTTAGCTGAAGATGGACAATCTGCCTCACCACTGTCTTTGCCATGGGCTGCAGGGGAATCTGCTCTGGAACATGAAGCGTCTCCTTCTCCTGTCCTTCTCCACTGATTTAGCTGTCTGCAGAGCTGTTTCTCCCGCATACTCTCAGTCCTCACTTCCAGGTGCTGCTGCACAGCAGGTTTACCCATTCTTATAAAAGGGGTTNATGAAAGGCTTAAAGGTCAGGATAAGGGTAGGGAGATAAATTACCAATTACCATCATGGGCAAACGAGACTTGATTTAGGGAAAATAAATTTAATTTATCACCAATAAACCAATTGTAAAACAGTGGGAAATAATATGTTAAAACACCTTCCCCACATACCTTCATTTGTCACAGGCTCAAATTCACTCTTAAATTTTCCACATTCTCCCCATAGCAGCACAGGTGGATGTGGAATGAGAGCTGAATACAGTTCAGCACACATTTGTCTCTGTCGTGACTTCCTACTCACACTGTTCCTCTGCTCCAGTGTGAGGTCCCTCCCACAGGAAACAGTCATTCATGAGCTCCTCCAACATAAACCCCCCCGACAGGCTGCTATTCTTCATGACCTGCTCCAGCATGTATACATCCCATGGGGTTTAGTCCCTCAGGAACAGCTTGTTCCTGTGTAAGTTTCCATGGGGTCACAAGTTCTGCCAGGAAAACCACTCCAGTGTGGCCCCTCTCTTCACAGGGCTACAACCCCTGACAGGATCTTGTTTTAGCACAGGCTTCTCACATGGTTACAGCCTTCTTTAGGCACATCTGCCCCTTCTGGTGTGGGGTCCTCCACAGGCTGCAAGCAGATATCTGCTCCACCATGGACCTCCGTTAGCTGAAGATGGACAATCTGCCTCACCACTGTCTTTGCCATGGGCTGCAGGGGAATCTGCTCTGGAACATGAAGCGTCTCCTTCTCCTGTCCTTCTCCACTGATTTAGCTGTCTGCAGAGCTGTTTCTCCCGCATACTCTCAGTCCTCACTTCCAGGTGCTGCTGCACAGCAGGTTTACCCATTCTTATAAAAGGGGTTATCCTCAGGGACTGCCACTGTTGCTGATGGCTTGGCCTTGGCTGTCAGTGTGTCCACCTTGGTGCCATCTGGCCATGGCTTTATCAGATATTGGGAAACTCCTGTCAGCTCCTCATAGAAGTCACTTTTGTAATCTCTCCACTACCTCTTGAATTCTGATTCCTGGTGTCCAAATAGTCCTGAAAGAGAAAAGGCTAGGACAAAAAGATTTGGCTCTCTCCATTTTTATGACCAGAGAGATTTTGTAGCCTAGTCTCTTTGGTGTTGACTATGTCCAGTGAATTTGAATTCTGGAATGGAAATTTTTAGATGAAACTTTGCTTTATGTATATATTGTGGCATACAACTACGAAAACTGCTTGTACAATCAAAATTATTTCCCTCCTGCTGGAACTAATAATGAAATCAGGAAAAGGATTATGGATGCAATATGGATGCAAGGTTCCTCAGCATTTACTGTAAATGCACGAATGATTTGCATAGAGGACTGGATACCAGGCCAAATTTAATTTCTGGTCAAGAGGCAATGTAAATGTGCAGTCCTGGCAATGCTGCAGACTGCAGAAAATCAAAGCACAATCCATTCTTTGTGCCATACACCAGTCAATAGTGTCAGCACACCTGACAAAAGCTCTGTGACCAAAAGTCAAAGGCTGTATCTAAAACTGTTAAGCCTTATATCTGTCCTCTGTGATTTGCCTTATTGTGATTGACAATGCCTTAATTAATTATGTTTTTAAATTTTTTTCAGTGTTTTTTTTCTTTCTGTAACAAAGGGTCATGTAAAAAAAGAGGTTCTTCCCATAAAAAAATTATTTAATCTGTTCAGAAATAGAATATTTGGAAGGGCATTGGATGCAACAGACAAAAGTAAATGAGAAAGCTACACCAGGAATTAAAAGCCTGTGACTGAAACATAGAGCTGGAGAAACAACTAAATGTTCAACCAAATGTCAAGAGTGGTTAGTTAGGCTTTAAGAGAGGTAGGACAAATGCATGCATTGTGCACAACTTGCTACAATATGAAGTGACTGAGCTGGAAAAATGAACTCTTCCATGTCCTGTTATCTTTCACATAGTTAATCTTTCTAATTTTTATTCAAATACATAATTGCTTTTTGGCTCAGAAACCCATCAGCCTCTAGGGAGGCTCATTTAAGACCAGGGCTTGGCACATCTACCTCAAAGATCTGACTAGGAGACCTTAACATATACTCCTAGAAGAGTAGATTAGAACTTTACAGTTATGGTGTTATTTTTTCCCATGGTTGTTGTGTTTTGCAGTCCAGGTATTGATTTGTAACGCTGAGAAATGATGGTGTGTTACAGGATTAATCTGTTGTGTGTTTGCTATTTTCTGGAGACATAGATTTATTAACTCTCCACTCTTCTTGCTGATAAGTGGCTGGAAAAAAATGGTAGCAGACATACACACAAACTGTTTAAACTGTGACAAGACGGCTGTTTTGCTGTCTGCCCTCTTAACATTCTTTCTTACACTTCCAGTTCTTTGAATTTTTGACTAGCCACCGGTGCACGTTAGCTATCTTGCCTGTATTGACACCAGGAAAAAGAAGAAATGAAGTGACTCAGACTTGGCACCAAGCCAAACTATCTGCAGTTTGGCTTTTCAACAGAAAAATCAGTGTACAAACAACATCCGTTCAATTTTGCCAATGTCAATTACTGAAAAAATCGAAAGATGTTTATTTTAAATTTTAAAGAGGCAAATTAATTTTACTAGTTAAACAAGGTTGGAGGGAAGTAGGGTTTGGTCTTGACCATGAAGCTGTCCTTTCATGCATTACGGTATAAATCTAAGTTTTGCTACCAACTTGGCCCTAAACTCCAGTGAAAGCTAAAGTAATAAAGCAAACTTATCATTTGAAATTTAGTGACATGACTTCAAAGAATTGAAGAGGGAGAGCAGGAGGAACAAGAGCAGCTGCTTCTGCCTTATGAGATTGTTCTCGAGAGGAAGTTTTTTCTGTAGTGAGCTGCACAGTGGAACAGATGCAAATTGTAGCAAGGGCATTAGAAGTTATTATAGGAACATGGTTGAAAATTTTGTTGGGACTCAGCCTTCTCTACAATATTCACATTTTTTGTTTTTGTTTTTTTTTTCCCCAGAGTCTTTAGGTACTTGGGAGTCTAATCTAAGAGGCGATTAGTGAACTCAGCTCCATTAATTTTTGGAAAATGTTGTCTTTTCTTTGTCTCTTTGTTTGGTAATAGTGATGTAATTGTCGCAATCATTAAGCAATATCTGTATGCCGCAATGTATGATATTCACCCAAATCCCATCCAACTCCTCTCAAATGGGCTGGACACTGGAGTAAAAATAGTCCCACTGATTCAGTCCTTTACTCGAGTTAGTCTGTATTTTGGGTCTACTGGTCCCTTGCTAGTGTAGCTATTATGCCTTTGGCAGCTGTAGAAGACCAAGTCTAAGCATGTCTCGGACTGTTGGGACAGGAAAGATGTGATTAGAAGGGAGGGTTCTGCAGAGGTGACTCAGTGCTCCAAACCAGCTTCCTTCTCTGCCTTGAGACTTGTGCTCTGTTGTTCTCACCTTCCAACTCACCTCCTGGACCAGAGCTGACTGTGAACAAAAGAGCACAAAAAGTCTAGTTTATGTAAGAGGCATGCACCAGGTTAACTATAAAGGAACACAGATTGGACCCCGTTACTCTCTTTCTCCTCTTTCTCTTTTGTTTTCTCTATCTTGCAACACCAGCTCTGGATCATCCATGCAGCAGTCCTGATATGAGATCTAAGGACCGGTGATAATCTTTGCTTTCTTATCTTGCTTTGCCTGGTCAAAGCACAGCTGTCCTATTCTACCCCAGATTTTGTTCTGAAGCCTGTTTTGGAAGGGGAGAGCTTGTAAAGTTGGCTTGTGAGCCTGCACCTTTTGTATAGGTGTGCTGTAGCTTGTGAGCTAGCACCTTTGAGAAGTTTGTTGTGGGATTAGAGAACTTATTGAAGTGTACTGTACAAGATTAAGGACTTGTTAGCCAACACCTTTTGTAGCAAAGTATTGCAAGAATTTCAGGGCTGTTAGAACACCTTTTGAATCTAGGTAGAGGGCTGGTTTCTGGAGTTAAGACTAATATCCATAAACATAAGGGTTCCCTGACATGTGGTCAAGTGTCTTTCAACCTGACAAGAATTTATAACGAACATCTTGCCCCATATCCATGGGTCATGACCCCAGTGACACTAAGTTGTTCATTATGGATATCCAAGACATGATATTATCGTGTTCTTACAGTTTGATGTAATTCTTGTTATAAAATAAATGTTCCCTTCTAAATTGAGACTTCTGTGTCCTTCATGCATCACAGTTTATCTCTTTCATAAAGTCCCAGAATCACAGGATGGAAGGGACCACATCAGATCATCTGGTCCAGTCTCCTTGCTCAAGCAGGGTTATCTCAGAGCACATGGCACAAGATGGTGTCCAGACAATTCTGGAATGTCCACAGTGAGGAAGACCCCATACCCCCCCCGGGCAATCTGTTCAAGTGCTCAGTCACTTGCAAAGTCAAGAAGTTCTTCCTCATATTCACGTGGAAATTCCTGTGCGCTTATTTCTGTCCCTTCTTACCCTGTTGCTGGCACCACTGAGCAGAGCCTGGCTTCATTCTCTTGACATCCTCCTTTAAGATACTTCCTGACATTGAGGAGGTCCCCTCTCAGTTTTCTTTTCTCAATGCTTAACAGGCCCAAATCTCTCAACTTTTCCTCATAAGAGATTCTTCAGTTCCCTAATCACCTTTGTCACTGGATCCTGTCCAGGAGTTTTATGTCTCATACTGAGGAGCCCGGAATTGGGTACAGCACACTGGACGTGACCATATCAGATCTGAGCAGTGGGATAGGATTGTGTCTGCCAACTGCTGACAAGGCTCTTCCTAATGTGCTCCAGAACATCATTGGCTTTCATGGCCAATGAAACTCTGCTGGATCATGGACAGCGCGTTGTCTGCCAGGACCCTCATATTGGTCTCCACAGAACTGTTTCCCAGGAGGTTAGTCACAGTCATGCCTTGGGTTTTAGCTTTTATATTTTTTTTCAGATTCTCTGCTGCCTGATAGATGACTCTGAAACTTCATATTAGCTGTTAGTAAGTTCATTTCACAGATTAGTTAGACAAAACAATCACTTCCCAGCTTGAGAATCAAGGACAACAGTTACATAAAAAATGGCGAAGTGAAGGAGGTAAGCCAGAGGGTTGAGACTTCATGACCTGGAGCTGTAATTGGACAATTGATCCCAATATGTAGATGAACCAAAACTCACAAAAACTCATGACTGAGATTGTTGGAATTGAGCAGGATGAAGGTCTTTGCCTAAGGCCCTGAGAAAACTCCTCAGAGTTTTGATGATCAAAAACTTCACCCTTATTGCCCCATGGGAGTTCATCTGCTAATTAAGTTATTCCTCATAAGGTTATGTTCTGAGTTACTATTGCTGATTGGCTAGTTACATATGTTTTACCTGGTTTCTAGCTCTCGGTTATGATTGGAACCTTTCCCTCAGACTCTGCCCCTAACCTACCTTATGTAAGTTGCAGTTTCACTCTAGTCCTCACCTTTATCTGGTGCACCCCATTTAGTGATGAACTTCTGCACGTTTGTTATTTTAACCATTAAAGACTGTTTTGTTTTCAGGTAACCAAATCATGCCTGTCTCTCTTATCCACCACCTAAGGAATTTTAGTCGACAGTTCCGAGGTAGCCCAGGGCCAAATCATCTGCGCCCAGCATGCTACACGGGATCCATCTTGGATCCATTCTGGGTGTAGCCCTGGCCAGGTTCTTGTACTGCTCAAGGTGTATCCGTTTAAGGCCTTTTAACAAATACTTATTTTGTTCATTTAACTTTTGTCTAGTTTCTGTTCCAGATCAGCCTCTCTAGGCATCACCAACCTGTACTAGTGCCTGGAGTTATTCCTGTCAGTGTTCTGGACTTTGCACTTGGAATTCAGACCGTTCCTGTCTTTCCATCTCTCCAGCTTGTCAAGATACTTCTGATGATAGCACAGCTCTCTGGGATACTGACCATTCCTTCCAGCTTTGTGTTGTCAGTGAACTTGTTGGTAAGACATCTGTCCCTTCATCCAAGTTATTGATCATTGTGTTAATCAATACTGCACTCGGTGTTAAACCTTCATAGGAACTACTAGAGACAGGTCTCCAACTGGAGACCACTGATCTGACCACCTGTCTACCACTGATTATGACTTTTTAATATCTACTATTCAGTCAGTTCTCAAATAATTCAAAATACACTTTTACTTTGTCAGCATTTCCTGAGTTTTCCTGTCTGGAAGTAGTGAGAAACAGTATTAAAAGTCTTGCTTGTTGAACAAGCATGTGAGTGAGTCCCTTTAGTGAGTCCATGTTGACTTCTCCTCATCACCTGTCCTTCATGCAGATAAGATGGCCCCCAGAATGAGGTGCTTCATCAAATTTCCAGGGATTGAGGTAAGGCTGACTGGGCAGTAGTTCACTGGGTCCTCCTTCTTGCCTTTGTTGATGACTGAGGTGACATTTGATTTCCTGCAGTCCTCAGTCACCTCTCCTGATCACCAGGACCTTTCAAAGATGACCATGAGCAGCCCAGCTTTGGTGTCAATCAGCAGGACCCATGGATTTGTGGACACCTAGTTTGCCTGACTCTAACCCAGTCCTTCTTGACCAAGGTCTTCCATCCTTCCTTCTCCCTAGTCTTGCAGGCTGGGAATTCCTGAGGGCTGGTCTTGCCAGTGATTGATGCAAAGACATTGTCCAGATGCTGCCTTCTGTGCATCCTCCATTACCAGGGTACCCCCTTTATTTAGTACAGTCCCCATTTTCCTTTCTTTTGTTATTGAAGTTCATTATCCTTCTGGACAGCTGGTAGGGCATTGTTGCACTTTTTATTTCCTCTGTCTTATGCGTTTTACCAAGCACAGAAAGTCCAGTCATGGCAATCCTTCTTTCTATCTTCTACATTTTTTTCTTTGGAGTCATAATTATAGCTATTGTTTGTTTTTATTGTTGCTACAGCTCATTCTCTTGGGATCTGCATAAAGATGACCCAGGTTTCTTTGATAATATTGTCTTCAACTTTGCAAGAGAAGGGTGCTATTTGGGTGGAAAAACCCCACACCCTCAGAAGTCTTTGAGAGGAAAAGAGAGAGGTGGGTGGTGAAAAATGGGAACCTCCCTCAGTTTTTGAATGCACACCTGAAACACCAGTCACTTTCTTTCCTAAGAGCTCATTGCTTTGTGTCACTTCTAAACAGCATTGTGCTTTGACTGCCAGTCTAAGTTATTTACGACTCTTTCCACTTCCCCAATGAGCTACCCGATACTGTCAACATTTTTATCCCCTTTTTTTTCCCAGCGACAAATATATTGCAATTAGCATAGAACAGTGATTCAAAAGAGCTTCTGCTGTAACTGGGGTGGATATTAGCCCTCCTTCAGGTATGCTGACAGTTGGAAAGAATACAGTTGCCTCTTAATGAGGAAGAACATTAGCTTTATAATTTTCCAGTATGAACAAAATTCCATAGCAGCATATAAAGTTTGTCTTTTGCATTGCTTTCAATTTCTTAATGTCAAGATAAAGAGGTGAAAAATTGTACTTATAAAATTTGTCCACTATGTTTCGGATCGTCTTCATTTTAGAGGCATATAAATCTGGAGCAAAGGAGCTATATTTATGCAAGAATTGCAGTAAAGCTCTGCTGCATTAGGTCCTGGTTTATATCTTCATGAAACTGGACAGACTCTTCTGCTAGCCCTGAATCCTAACAGTAATGCTAGTCAATTGGAGTTGAGTATTGCTTAAAATAATAATCCTGCTCCCAAAAGTAGTCCAATGTACAATAACACAGTTTACTGGAGAAAACCTCTTTTGTTTTAGGAAGTGTGGAATGAGCAATATTTTTTAGATTAATTTTGTGAATGGCCTTTTATTATTTCTTTGACATGATATCTGCTTGAATAACTTCCTCTGATATAATTTGCTTGGGCTTTCCTGTCAGAGAACTGAAGTTTTTAAAATAGCAAGTAGCAAATCATTGTTATGTATAGAAAGAGAACTTCTGGATCTATGACAGCTGTAAAGGATATTAACTGGGCAAGATCAGATGCTTTATCTATTCTTCTGGGTGTTCCCTGCTGGCCAGAAAAATCATCCTCACCACCACTATTCTTGCTCTACTGAACTTGGAAATAGATTGATTCTCAGGGTATAGTCAGAGAAGTGAGTTTGGTTTAATGCCTTCCCCCAGCTGTGGTGACCAAGCTCAGGGCTTTCTAATAGGTAAACTCAAGCAGCACACCTGATTTGCATACCTTATTCTGCTTTCTTTCCTCTGGCCTTCTTGCATCTCCCTTGTACCTTCCTTTCCCACACTGATCTTCTTCTTACTAAACAATCCTGAATTATTCTTAAATGATTGTAATTCAAATGTATCTTTGTCCAAATTTGGTATTTCTGGCACCATTATCCAGGCATTCTTAGTTTTATGTTATTGATGACATTTATTTTGGTCTTTCAAGACAATCTATTAGCAAGTGCCTAGTGCTCCCCTCCAGATACCTCTGGAGTTCAGCAGATTATCTCCATTTTCATGGGAGATCTTCCCAGCCTTTGTGGCATTGCCATAAACTGTCAGCTTCCCAACTGCTGCCTGCTATGTTCAGAATTTTCTTATGTTGAGTCTGTGGTTTTCAGTGTTCTTAAGGCAATCTCATGCCAGGTTAAAGTGGAATCATTTGCCTGCAGCTCTAAGATATCTAATATGAATTTTCAGACCAGAAATGTACTCTTAACAGTGGTAGTAATGAAGTTATCATTGTAGAAAGAATTTATGCTGGATTCACAAATATATTTGTGAATATCAAACGTTTATCAAAATACTTCTAAAATAAGAGGTGTCACAAAATTAATTTAGTCCATTAGTCACAAATATTTCAATAATTATTCTACAGGTCATTGCAATCTTCATTTCTATGAGAGTGTTTCAACTACGGACTACGTAACACAGCTAATTATTTTAACTTCTAGAACAGTATTAAACCACTTTGGAATCATTATTAAGAAGTACACAGCTATGTTTAAACATTTATTTGTGTTGTAGGCCCTGGTGTTACTGGTGTTATCAGATGCCCTGGTGTTATAGACCTATAAATACACTTCTAGCATTGTTCTGAAATGTCTGAATAACCTAATGTAGATTAAAGTATCAACTATTATAAATATCATGCGAGGTATACTATTATACTAAAATTTTCTTATAGGTAGTGTATTTCCCAAAACTGTGCTGAAAGGTTACTGGCAAAACATTAGCATGCCTCCATAAAACTTCAGTTTTATGTAACTTTACTCCAAAACATTAGGAATTCTTCCCTACCTACAACAATCCTATGCAATTTCTTTATATATAGCTCTGCATTTAAGCATCATAGAAAAGGGTATTTCTGATATTATGTTATAATGTGAGTTAGTAATGTGCAAGTTTTCATATCTTCTTTCACATGCCATTCAGATCTGGCCTATATAGTTGCTAATTTTCCTTTGACTGGTGACTGTAATTTCTATCAGCTAGATGGGTTTCCTGATGTGCAAAAGCAGCCATTAACATGGAGGTCAATAAACTTATATCCATTTATAGGAGATGACTAAGAAATTTAGCAACTGGTCTCTAGAAATCACAACCATGTGCCGCAGCGCAATCTCCATTCTGACAAAAAACATCTGATTACAAATATACTCTCACCTAAGATTCATTATGCAGTTAATAATTGCACAAAAAATGTAAAGGACAGAAAGATAATTCTGTTTCTCCTTGATTTTGACTCATCTCATTTGTTTCCCTCCTCTGTTTTTTGTTTTATGGCTTGTTTTTGTTTTGTTTGGCTTCTTTCTGCTTATAGGTTTTTGGTTTTTTTTGGTTGGTCTTTTTATGTTTTGGAACTGTTGTTCCCTGTTTTCAGCAAATTCTCCTTATATGTGCTGGCATAGAAGATTTCTAGTGCTTTTGGCATCATGTAAGTCTCCTTTTCTTAAGAGGACAACTAGATTTTAGTGGAATACCTGGTTAAAGACATTAAAAATGCAACAGAGGACACTGATATTGATTAGTACTTTATTCTCAATATTAGCACAACTTCTGAAATAAAAGGGCATTACCTCTGCTTGAGAGACCTATGATAACATTTTTATTGTGTAAAATCAGTGTATCATCTCCAAGAGTGCAAACATACACTTTCTAAGGAAACAGGTACTGAATGTGATTGCATGAAGATAAATTTACTCATATTAAAAAGTACTGATTGGACAGCCAGACCTGCAATGTTACACAAATTAGGCACACACTTCAATCACTGATATGGTGGAAACATTGCTTCTTATGCCTGCTGCATAATAAAATTTTCAGAGCAATTCATCCCTCATGTTTCTGAAAAGAAAAATTTCAGTGGTGATAAAGATCTTTAAAAACAGACGGAGATAAATGGGCTCATTTTACACTTTCTACTGAATAATATTCAAATGAGAAAGCATTTTGATCTTTACTGTCACATTTGAAGTACAAATACCCACAGTAAGGGATAGGAACTTGTTTCTAGCCATTTCAGCTGTCTGTTTCCATCAGCTTTAGGTTCCTGATATCAAACTTACAAATATGCATTAATATTAATATCTGGCTTAGAAATAACAATCTGTTTATATTTCCATTTCCTTAGTACATTTGCAAAGTGATAGTAGCATGTACAAATTAATTAATGTTCTAGAACTGGTCAACAACATTAAGTGCAAAAGTACTTCCAGTCGAGAATGAAATTAGCAAGTCTTCTGCCATAGCTTAAATTTCATGTTGATTGAACA
>VZTB01003750.1:22112-71352 GCA_013397245.1 Thryothorus ludovicianus
CTCTACCTTTACCTTTAGCTTTACCTTCACCTTTACCTTTATCTTTACCTTCACCTTTACCTTTATCTTTACCTTTACCAAATGTCCTGTTTATTTTCAATTTTTCTTCTGGAAGCATTGTATTTTACCTAAAATAGTTTTCCACTCTATAATTTGCAAATATATTTCTTCATTGTTTAGTTTATCCATCTTTCATACCACACTCAGTCATTTATTTATCCTAGCTGAAACTGAGGTAAACTGTTGCTTAGCTATGAACTTTATCTTAATTTTAACTTTTTCTTGTAGATTCTTTGCCTTTTCTATAAACAATTCTTTCTGTTATAATTTCCTTTTTGGATTCTGTCAACCTGACTTTTAGCTATTTTTAGTGCTTTCCAATGACTAAAATGTGGTGTTTCTTTGTCAAGCAATCCTTTATGTCAAATTTTATAGTAATTCTACTTGCGTTTAATATCCTTTTTGAAGTTATTATTTAGCTAATTAGGTTTGAAAACTCTCCACAGAAGTTTTTCTCCTTGTCAAGAGTATAAATTTTAGATTGTTTTCTCAATTTTGTCAGCGCAGCTGTCTTTATCAACCAGTACTCCTAATTTCTCATAATCTACCCTTTTGAAATTGAGAACCTTAGGGCACAGTCATACATTCATTGTTGAAATAGATGTAGCAATTTAAGATGTCATTACCCTATGGCTAGTCATTAATAGCCTTCAGTTGTTTGAAATTGTTGGAGCCTTAGCTTTGGGGGCTGATATCTGATGACATGAGCATTTCTAAGTCCATTTTAAAGCAAAGTGGAACAGGTTTGCTTTAAGTACCTTCAGCTACACTTTACATGGGTTTATTTTACTTTGTACTAAAACGTACTTCCACAATGATTTATTGTCTTTTAGCTGAAAGCATGGTTACTAACTTCTGAAAACTAATAAGAGCACACAGTGGTCAACATCATGGAACTGGAGGAACTTTGGGATGTACCTCCTCCAGTTTTCTCAGTGGGTGGGACAAGAGCCCACCCTAGATCAAGACAGGAACAACTCTGCCTGGTCAAGGCTGAAAAATATTCAAAGAAGATTTTACTACAGAATGGGGCGGTCCATTTAGTTTCAGATACATTTATCTCCATCACTACATGTCAGGGAAACTATATGAGTTTGAACAATTACAATTACAATGGTAATCTGTGAAAAATCTTTTTATCCAGGCTGTCTGCAGCTGTTTATGTGTTTTAAAACCAATGTAGTCTTTCCGTATATTCTCTCTAGTTTATTTTAGATAAAAGTGACCAACTTCAATGTCAGCAGTAGGTGGGAAAGTAATGGTTAGGGTTCTCTGCAAAATAAAAATTTTAAAATTTTCTTATTTTTTTATCTCCTTTACAGAGTCTTTTTGACAAATAGTAAGTTGTGGGTGGGTGGGTGGTTTGGGGATTTTTTGTGTTTTTGGTTTTTTTTTGTTTTTTTTTTTTTTTGTTACTTCTTTTTAGGAAGTAGGACTTAGGAGGCTTTCAATGGAGGTCCAACTTTAAGTTAGGAAACTAGTGTCATGGTTGGGTTGAAATATTGTCACACCAGTTCAACATACACAGACCTTTCCTGGGAAGGTGTTTTAGCTTCAGAAGCACTTAAAATCTAAATTACAAACTGAAACAGATTAACATTAAAATATTAGCATCTAAAGAAGAATATATTTTTGAAAAGAAAGATATCCACTTGTCTATACGTGCTCCTTAGAAACTTAAAAAATAGGTATCTGCTTTAGCCATGTGCATTTTGCTATGCATTTTTTTCCTCAAGGCTGAAAAGCAGGAATTTAGCCAAATGACACAGAGTGTAATGAAATACTTTTTTTCACAGCTATAAGGAAAAGGATGACCAGGCAGAGAAATTTGGAGATGTTGCAATGGCTGAAAAAAAAAAAAAATAAAGGCAGTTAACTGCACAGCAATTTATTGGTTTAGACAGTTTATACACCTATTTGTGTTGTAGAAAGGTTCAGATTTTTATAACTCTCTACATAAGAATTCTCATGCTCCCACAATGTTTAGATATCTTTTCTTTGTTAATTTTAGGATTGCAAGGATTGCACTGAAATGTTCAAAGAACTACAGTTTCTTACATTAAAGTGGGTGGGTGAAAGCAGATTATTTTGCAAGGAACAAAAATATTTTCTGTTCTCACCATTCTTTTATTGGTTTGATTTGATTTCTTGTCCTCTTCTGGGAAAGCAGAAACAATAGCCCCATGTTCCATGTAACCAACAGAAATGCCTGGAACAGATGGAGGCACCATTATGTGAACGACTCAGCAGCCAAAATTTGTTTGCATAATCTGTTTGGGATATGCCCATGGATGGTTAACATCTATTTATAACCACTCATGAATCTTTCCCAACTTATGTATATATAATTGGGGTGGATTCATGAATGATTTATGAACAAAGAACTGAACTGCACTTGTCAGATGAATTATCTACAGCAGGTAATTTAACCTACTCATTAAAGGTCTCATATTTTGAGATTAAATGTTATTTGGGTCCACTTGTCTGGTGGCATTTTTAATAAGTACATCTTCAAAAAGTGCTCTATTACTATTTTTTTATTCAAACCATATTGATTCTTATCATGCTACATATGCCAAAATATGCATTAAAATAATAAGCTAAATTAAAACATAATTTATGAAAATTCTAAGCAAACAGAGAATGGTTTTTCTTTTAGAGAATCTTTTCTTTAAGATGACAAGAATAAAAAAATATACTGTAGCATGAAAACATTTGAATGTATCACTAAATGTCCATCAGATTCTCTGAACAGGTCATTGCCAAGCTAGTGAATTTCTTGGTTGGTTACACATCCTCATTTTCATTTTAAGATGCCACAGAAAACATTCACTGCCAGGCAGCAATTAGTACTTAATCAGGTCTTATGGCTGAAATATTTGTCAGCAGCAATGGAGAGGAATCATTTGCTTCATTTCTGAAGTTCAGCACTGTCCTCTATGTAAAGTGATGCTCATTAGCATTCCAAATTGTTGCATGGACAGCCTTTCCAGTGCTTGTTCTCAGATGGCTCTTTTTATCACTAGGAATGATTAGTGTCCTTACAAAGAGGCTCTTCAGATTTTTTTTCTCAAGTACAAATTTCCTGTTATTGTTTATAGACCATTTGTTTCTAGTTCTCTAGCTGTAGATTGGATTTTTAGGTTAAAAACATCACTGTATTCTTCCTTTTTCTGGCAACTCGTTTCAACTTTTAGATGGAACTGTGTCTTCTGGGATCCAAAACAGCTCCCTGTACAACACAGAAATGCTCACACACTGATTGAATATTACAAATCAGTTTGTTTTCTCTTACTAAAAGGAAGAAAAGGATTGATGTCTTCTCCATTTCTGTGGATCAGGAAAGAAAGATAAGTGTAGAATAGAAGCAACAAAATAGAACATCTTTCCAGGAGACACATGGAGCAGTTTCAGTAAAAGGGAAGAGAAAATCAAGCAAATAGTTGTGTTGCAGAAATTCAAATGGTGCCTGTGCTTGTTTCCTCTGTTATAGATGTTAACAGCAATAGCTGAGTAAAACAACTGAAAGGCACAGCTGCTTTATTCCACATCCTTGCTGATTCTGATTATATTACAGAGCTCCAGCAGCTGGTGTGTACTCACAAAGACCATTTTATTAGATATTTCTAATTTCTATTGACAGTGCATCAGCGGATTTTAAATTCCCACAAGTGAGACTTCAGAGAAGAAAAAGAGGTGAAAGCAATCTTTTCTTTACTTATCTGTGAGACTAAACTATATTACCATATTTTATATGTAAATTATTCTTTACAAAAATTCTAGCCTTGCAATTCAATTAATATATGACAATACTTAAAAAATGAGAATAGAGAAAAAACACAGAGAAAGTTTTGTTTCATTCTTGGGGGGGTGTTTGGTTGGTTTGTTGGGTTTTTTGGATGTCACATTTAAACAGTCTTATTTCTCTCTTTGAGTGTTGGATTTCAGAGTCAATCATAAAGAACAGCAAGCACAATATGTTCAAGGAAAGGATTTGCCTATTTTAAAGTAGTCTAGATAAATATCTGCACAGGAAATACTCATCAATTGGGTAAGCTCCAATTAGAGTTTTCTAGCTTATTTTTCCCTGTAAATTTTAAATTATCAGAAATTTTCAATGCTTTAATATGTGATAAGAAGCTGATGATTTCTCTTAGCATAGATTGGGACAACTGAGCCAAAGTGTGCAAAAAAATTAAATTTTCCACTGTTATTAGCAGTTGAACAATGCTGTCCGTGGTGAAAAAAAAAAACAACCCCAAAAAACCTCCTTTCAGTGAATTATATATTCCTTAAAAAATATATTTACTGTTGGTTTTTTTTTCAATTAGAATGCCTATTTTTTCCTACATTCCAGAAAGCACTTTCTCTTTTCTTCCCATGATATATGTCATGTTTTCATGCAAAAAATACTAGGAATAAATTATTATTGAACATAAAGTCCCAGAAGTCCTGTAAGTCCTAACCATGTCGCATCATTCTAAGCGCAATGATGTACGTCTTATTAAACAGAATCCATTATTCTTGTGGAGGCTCAAAATGTGGACATTAGAGACAATATTAGAAGGCTTACATTTTCATCACTGTAGATTCTGGGAAGGAATTGTTTGAATACTAATTCCTTGCTGGTGAGTTCATACTTTTTGTATTTGCATTACAAAGAAAAGCAAATAATCATGGTGACCCTTTTAATCAAGGTGTCATGGAAATTAAAGGGGAAAAGGTTTTTTTCCCCTTCAAAATCAATGACTGTAATGCTTTAGGTTAAGTGCTACCAATTTGGAGCAGAGTGGAAGAGTTATTAATTCATTTATCTTACATTCTGTCCTCCTATTTATACATTCCCACTTGATATTTACATTACCTGAGAGCAGGTCTGTTAACTAGAGTTCATCTTACAGTCATATATATTTCATTAGTTTCTCTTCTGAAGAATTGCTTACCAACCTGTTTGCTCTTCTCTGAAGGACTAAATATAATGAATAAAATCTTTGGTTTATGTGGTTTCTCTAAGCTGCCAACATCTTTTGAGATGTTGGAGAGCAATCTTAATCTTTCAGCCATGAAAGATTTTTTTCCTTTCAAATATAGAATGAAATTACTTTTATATAAAATATATTACATGCAAATATATTTACCTTCTATATCAGTATGTTCTAATATGTAATAAAAACATGTGCTTGTCTCATTTAATTGGTGACATAGGAAGTAGGTAGAGGCCTGAACCAAGCCTCCACAGAATCCCATTAAGTAAGTCTGACCATTGATTCAGTAAAACCTTAGTGACTTTCTGCTAGGTCTAGAAATACTGAATCTGTGCTCATGTTAGATTTTTCATAATTTTTATTATGTTCTTGTTCTTTAATTTGTTTATTAAAATGAAATAAGACTCAGAAGCCTTATGAAAATTCATAAAATATTTTATCCTATTGGGACACAGGACCTCAGCATGGCACAAATGGGCCAGTGCCTGTGGAGATAGGTCAGTCCCACCCTTGCTCAGAGCAAGGCCAGTCACAGCAGGTTGTGCAGGTCATGTCCAGATGAGATTAGCTGTGTCCAGGGACAGACACTTCACAACTTCTCTGTGCAGCCTGTGCCAGTGTTTAACCACTTGCACAGTAAAAATGTGTCTTCTCCTGCTTAAGCAGAATTTCATATGTTTCAGCTATATTTCAACTTGTGCCTGTTGTCTCTTGTCATGCCAGATGGCATCACAGAGAAGAGTCTGTCTCCACCCTCATAAGGTTCTTATACACATGTCTAAGATCCTTCTGAGTCTTCTCCAGGCTAAACACTACCAACTTTCTCTTTTGTTGTGGAAAACTACCTTTATATGGCTTTTTTTTTTTTTTTTGGTAATTAAACCTGCTTCTGCTGTAACTCATAGTGTTGGTCGTTTCATTTGCCTACTAATAGCTAATTTACTCTCAAATGTATACAGGTATTCCAATTAAGTTAATTATCTAAATTCTGTGTCCTTTTAAAGAAAGACAGCATATTTGCGTTTTATTTCCATTCTCATCATTCCCTAGGAGATCTCTAGAGCGACTCTAGTGATTCTATCAGTTTAATAGACCATTTTTAGTATTCTAAGGTTATACTTATCTTCTTGAAGCTATTTCAAAGTATCTGTGTGTTTTAAATATTCTCTGATCTAGTTCTTTCCTCTTCCTGGTTGAGATTTTTCTTTTTGCTTTAACTACAGTGATTAATGGGAATAATGGGACTAAAAATAAATATGCATTTTTAATTACTTCTGAGTTCTATTATTTTGGAATATGAGATTAGTAAAGCCATGTTCTGCCAAAGCTGAATGTTTAATGAAAATGGCTTGCATTAGTAGTAACAATTATTGCTAGTGATAGTACTCTCTGATGCATTTTTTTCCACTTCTCCTTAGAAAGAAAAGAAAGGACGAGAGCACTTGGGCAGTGCAGAAATGTGCAAGGCACTAATTGAGACCAATTCATCTCTGAATGTTCTACTGGTGGGATGATTTAGCATAGTTATGCTTAGTTTCACTCTTTTGTTCTCTGTAATGAATTTTAAAGGGAGCTGACTGAGCCAAAGGGAAAGCAGGAAAAACTTTTAATACCAAAATAGCACAAAACACATAAAAAAATAATTCAAATTGATGATAACTCAATTTCAAGTCCTCTGCAAGGAGCTGGTTGTTACGAAAAGGCCCTAAGCATCTCTCTAAAAGAGTAGTTCACTGAGACTAGAAGCTGCCTTTCTTCTTCACAGCGGCAGATCACTAAGATACAGACAAGAGGAGCTTGGCTGAATGGCAGAAGCGGAAAGGAAGAATTCTCTATGTCAACACAGGAGTTGCACCAGCAGCACTGTAAAGAAAAACAAAGGTTTATTTTTAACAACTTGACGGAAGTTCTGATCCAGAACAGGAAAGTAGCAAATAACTTTCAGAGATTTCTTTCTTGTTTCATATCAACTGACTCTTTCCTTGACAAAGACTCTGCGTGCAAGAAAGCCAACAAGTCAGCTTCACATAGGTTCCAGACACCACAACTTAATTTCAAAATTGCATACTTTAAAGTATAGTAGAGACAATTCACCACACTTGGATTTATTCCGTTTGCAATTTCAGTCTTTGAAGGAAGTTTACATATTTTTTGCTCAATGAAGATAAAAGATCTTTCCATCCTTCAGAGTGAGAAAAAAAACAACAAATTAAGGTAAACCACTATTCACTGTAAGAACACATTCTAGGCCTTTCTTCAGAAAATAGAATACTTTGAATTCATTGCATGTTATTTCTTGTCTCATCGTAGAACTTTCTCAGAATTTCAATGCAATATGGCTAACAGCCAGAAAACTATCTACATCCTTTTTCATTTTCTCACTGAACAGAAGTTTGAGTGCAGGATTACTGTATATTCAGATTCTCCTTTTATATAGAATACAATATGATGAAATATTTTATTTCCTTGACTTTCAAATGTGAATGCTTTTTGTGGTTCAGAAACCTTCTTATTCCCATCTGCCATTTCTTCTTGCACCAACTCATGTAGTTAAGTTTCCTCTTTCTCTATTCAGGTGATTCAGAGCACCATCTGTGTTTGTTGAGGACTTGCAAATACCAAAAACTTGTAGAAAGGCAGATAAGTAACTGTAAACAAAAAAAAAATCAACAACCCCCATGTAACAACAGATCATACAGAAATAGAAAATGTGACAATCTAAAAAGTAAAATTTAAAGTAACTTAAAATTTTGATGTTTTATGGGACAAGACTAACCATTCCTATCCCATCTCAAATGCCCCCTGTGTATTGTATTCAACTTTCTTAAATATTAACTACCTTTTTCTCACTGGGATCTCAGAACTCTTCTATCAGAAGTAGTTTTGTCTCTTGAAATATAAAATTTGTTTTTTCAGAATATTGCTTAACAGTATGGATAGATATGAAAATTAAATGCAGTCATTCATGTGATGGCTTCATATTCTTTGCAGTCACAAGAGTATGCTTTTTGCATACTTATGCTTATATGTATATAATAAGTATGCTTATAAGGCATATAATTATGCCTTTTGAATTCATACAGATAATTGATATAATCTCACAGTGACATCACAGTGGCACAGGAATACTGATTCTTGCAAACTGAAGGTCAAATGGAGATGGAAGAACAGATTGTAATAAATAATTGATTTGAAAACTAGGTAGATGTACTAAATAATTTTTTTTAAATGCTCACATGTTAAATTATGGGAAGTAATTAATTTGAAAACTATTTAAAGTAACTACTTATCATGGTTTTATATTCCTAAATTGTAGAATTCATTGATGAAATATGCTGCATATTTTCTTTTGAGCCTTAATTCTGACTGTTAAATTGCCTTTATCAGTTGCTCATCAGAATGGTTTTAATCCATAGAATGAGAAACTGAAGAGAGTAAGATAGGGAAGCTCAAGATAGAGATATGGAATCATAAACCTAAATCTACTAGGAAATTATTTCTTACCATTGTACTGAAAGACCCAAAAAGAAATAAAATATAAGTGCAAATTGTATTTCTAAGGCTGAAATGGTTTATCATGTTGTACTTCTAACTCACTTTCAAGGACACTGAAGTCAGATATGGTGATCGCTGTGTTAGTGAAGGTTGGGTTTAGCTGTGCCACAGCTCATCTGAGGAAAGAATAAGCTGGAAGGGGTTGCAGAATACTGAAGTATGAATTTTATTGCCAGAAACCTATTATTTCTATTTTAAAACCTATGTGACTGTTTCAGTTTTTTACTTCTGTCGTCTCTGGGCAATCCTAAACCATTCACAAAAAGCTGTAGATTTGTTGGTGGTGTATGAAAAAAAGTGTACAGAATTCCTAGTAACAAACTGACTTATTATTCTATTCTTTTAATAAGCCACCTGCATTAATGTAGAGCTTGAGCTGCAGTGGTTTCTGAACTACATTTAGTACTGAAATTCAAGACAACAGTTTGATCAAATGATTGTTTTTGCCATTTTATGCATTCATTATTGGCTGCTGTCTTGGGGTTATGGATAGTTTAAGTGCATTTAGGTCTTGCAGCTGTGAGAGTCTATGAATTAGAAAGCTTATGCAAGAGTTTAGTCCCAAAAGTGCTGATCAGGTAGTTTTATCTTTCTGTCTGTCAGGGGAGGTTTCCTCTCCTGAATTTGTAGCAATTCCTAGATTTGATTACATATAGAGCTGGTAGATTAAAGTAAATAATTAAGTAAGTAAGTAAATAAATAATGTTATCTTCATGCAGTGGCAACCAGGTTTGTAGTGAAAAAATTAGGAATTTCATAAGATTTTATTAATGCTATTTCAGAGCTGAACACTAGGATACATGCAATCATGTACTCATGCTGAGTCGGAAAGTACTCACAAGGATCATCAATTCCAGCACCTGGCCCTGCACAGCACAGCCTGAAGAGTCATACCAGCTGCTGCAGAGCATTGTCCAAAGGCTTCTTGAACTCTGTCACGCTGGTGCTGTGACCACTGACCTGAGGAGCCTGTTCTAGTGTCCAAACACCTTCTGGGTGAAAAACCTTTTCCTGATACCCAACCTAAACCTCCCCCGATACAACTTGAGGTGGTTCCCTTGCGTTTTGTCACTGGTCACCACAGAGAAGAGATCAGTATCTGCTCTGCCCCTCCTCTTCCTGTCATGAGGAAGTTGTAACTTCAATGGGGTCTCCCCTCAGTCTCCTCAAGACTGAACAGACCAAGAGACCTCAGCCACTCCTCATATGGCTTTCTCTCAAGGCCCTTCACCATCTTTTTTTTCTCTCCTTTGGATGGCCCCTGATAGTTTAATATCTTTTTTATACTGTGGCACCCAGAGCTGCCCCCATCAATCGGGATGAGGCTGTCCCAGCTCAGAGCACAGCAGGACAATCCCCTCCCTTGTCCAGCTGTTCATGCTGTGCCTGATGTCCCCAGGACACGGGTGGCCCTCCTGGCTGCCAGGGCACTGCTGGCTCAGGTTCGAGTTAGAGACTAATCCTACCTGTTAGGATGTAAAAGTGCCCTTTGTTGTGAAACATGAATTTTTCTCTAAGACGGCAAACTTAACCTAACTAGGGACAGACAGACCCAGGTGCATCTTTCCATCAGGTAGCATGAAAATAGATAGTAGCAAACTACATAAAAATAATAAGGAGAATTGTTTGAATGCTGATTCCAAAATTATTTTAAAACAGATCTGAATTAAATTTAGAAAACTAGCTGTTGGCCTTCTTAGCAGTGAAAATTGACAGTGACATTGGACAACACCACTGAAGCTAGTGGAAGCCTATGGCTGGAATTAGGGTTTAATAAAGTGGAAGGTGTGAATTGACAACAAAATGATGTAAGAAAGCAGATTACAGAAAGAAACTCCTTGCCAGAGAAAGATGAATAATGTCCAAGGAGGTATTTCTGAGGGTCACTAAAACCGAGGCTTATGATTAACTGTTAGTATTTAGAAGTTTTTTGTACTAAAAATAAACTTCTAAGAAGTGGACTCCAGCAGTTAGAACACTGAGGGGTCCAGTTCTCCTCTTTCCACATTAGGAATTCTATTTGATTGTCATTTTGTCTAGGGATATGGAAAAGATTATGACTTAGATATATATACTGAAGCTGTGGCAATACATTGAGACTATACTGGTAGACAATCCCAAGGTATATTTACAACCATGATTACTGAGTTAACTGAGTTTTTCAAAGATAAACTGAAGAGTAGAATAATTCAGAGAGTTGCAACCAAGAATTCACATTCACACATGCAAACCAGAATTTACAAAAAAACAAGTTCAACAAATTTCAGACAACACTAAAAATTAGTTCAGAATACCGGAAGTTTAGTGAAAAATTAGCACTGCCATTAAACTCAGTTTAAGGTTTAATAAACTAGAAATTGTGACTACGCAATAAGGAAGTCATAGAAAAAGAAATAACAAAAAATATTGACAAGTTTGGTGTTGGACATCTGGCAATAAAGTGACCCAATCTCTTGGAATGACAATAAATGCCTGGTTGAAGCAAAACCAGAAGAAATCTAGATAAAGAATTTTTAGACTTCTCACTGAAAAGAACATACCATTCAAATGTGTCTAGAATCTTGTAGAAATTTAGAATTAGGGTTCAGTTAGCATTTAAGTTGATTAAATTTGGAAATTAAGATGTGAGAGTAAGAAATTCTTTGAAAAGTTTACACCAGGGAATACAAGACTTTAGTTGTTAAGGTTAGCAGTGAAAAAATTGTATTAAGTATTTCTGAGGCTAAGAGAAGCCCAGATTCTGTGAGAGACTGCAAGTCTGCAATTAAGAGGAGACTTTAGATCTAATCAATGCTCTAAGAAGATACGGGATTCCTGGAGCAACAAAAACATGCCTATGGAAGTTTGATCCAAAAGAATAATTACGACAAGATTAGGAATGGCATCTTACATGTATCCCGGAAAGACTGTGGAAAATTGTCATGAAGTTTCCCTAAACAAGGAACATTTGGAAACAAGGGGCAGGGTCAGAGTAAGACAGACAACTTAGTGGGATGATATGACATTGGGATGAACTAACAGTACAGGGGAATACAGAACAATCCATTAATAACAAAATGTCGTGGAAGCCATTTCTGAATGCATGAAAAGAAGGCTTCTGCAAATGGCCAGAGTAAATTTTTCAGGAATAAATCACGTAAGTGGATGAGAAGGAGCTGTTTTCTACCTTGTAGAAGGCCTGTTTTGACTTTTGCAGGTGTTTTTATCAAGTCTCCTATGGAATTTTTGTAAGCAGTATGGTGTGTTAAAATATAGGTGGTTGGCCTCTCATCTAGTTGAAAAATTGACTTAATCAGTATAGAGGTTAATGAGTCAGAATCCTTGGTGAGGTTGAAAGTAGAGCTCTCTGGGTCTATCCTGGAACCTGTTCTGTTTAGCATCTTTATCAATGGCCTAGATGACAAAGTGAAATACCCTTCATCAAGTTTTGAACATGAGAGGGATAAGGGTACAGTCCATAAAATACAAAAGCAGAGCTGCACATGTGGGAGGACTAGAACTGATTGTCCCATGAAATGAAAAAATGTAGAGTACTACATCACTGTCAGCCTAGCAGTTGCTCTGCAGGATAAGTCCTTTGGGTCCTAGAATCATTTTCTTTTCAGTTGGAAAAGATCTTTAAGATCAGTCCAACTGTTGGAAGCATGAAACTGGGAAGAAAATAAAAGCTCAAACATGATGGGGCCGATGGTGATCCACATGGACGCTGAAACCAGATGGAGTTCAATGCTTTGTGGTGCCATGGCATCAGAAAGGAGCATGAAGTGGGACAAAAGCTGTGTGGTTTTGTTATTTCTGTTGATATCAAGGAATTTTTTGTACAACTGCTATTAAAATAGAAATCCTCCATATCCCATACAATGTGACTATGAAGAACAAAAACTTTGACCACAGTTCCACCCAGAGTGTATTTAACTGGGGGATGAAAACTCAACATGGAATTTGTAAGGACAGATTGATGGGTTTGTCCTCCTTGCCCTCCCTAAGAAGGGACGTATTTCGCTCTTTTATCCTCATCTACACCAAGTGTTTTCATCTTTGAAATTAATTTTGTGATTGCAATAATATTTTTAGTGATAGCTACAGCCTTTCTTGGGAGTTAAGTTTCTTTTGTTTTGATCCTTTTTTACTTGGGGAGTTTTTTTTCCCATAGATCCCTAAGAAATACTTATGTCTAGGTACTTAAGAAAAACAAAAGAAGTGGCCAAGCTCAGGAGAGGAGGGCATCTGGTTGCACTTTTCTTATCTGGGAGTTTCTTTCTGAGGGGCAGAGATACCATGAGAATCGGGCTGGAAAAAAGACAGGCTGGGGCAGCTGCTGGTTCCTTTTCACTCAGCTTTGGAGGAGAATGGTTGGAGCTGCTTCTTGATGAAGGGAATTTGCTGCCATCACTGGAGCCCAGCCTGGAACTCCTCCTTCCACTGTGGGGTGAGCCTTTGCTTGTGAGAGTGGCCACTGAGCTGGGACCTTATTAACACCTGCCTCACCAAAAGAGAGACCTTTCCCCATCTGCTCAGGTGCCTGGGATCCTGAGCTCGCCTCTCCCTGCCCTGCTGGGAGCCCATGTCCCACCCCTGCTGCTTCTTGGCCCCTGCTGCTTCTCGGCACTGCTCCGAGTTTTCACTGCACTGCAGCCCCACACCCCCTGCCCTGCTGATACGTCTTGCCAGCCCAGCTTGCTGTTCCCAGAGTGCTGCTGGGTCCCGGGATCGGCTGCCCCAGGCTTTGTGAATCAAGGCCTCTCTCCTATCCCTGCCCGCCCAGGCCCAGCCGCCATCACCGCGGGCTGCCCCAGCCTGGCCACAGCGCCCCCTGCAGGCGCGGGGGAGTCACCGCACCCGCCCTGCCCGGCGGGAGCCAGCAGCGCCCCTGCTGGCCGAGCCTGGAACTGCACCAGGGGAAGCACCCGCGGCCAGGACAGCTGGGGCTGGGTTCCTGTTCTGGTTGGGGTTAATGCCGGGGTTGGTGGTGATCGTTTGCTTTATTACACACACTAGTAAAGAACCAGGATGGCTGGGGCTGGGTTCCTGTTCTGGTTGGGGTTAATGCCGGGGTTGGTGGTGGTTATTGGCTTTATTATACACACTAGTAAAGGAGTGTTGGTCGTATTGTCATATCTTTGTCTGAGAGCCCCTTAATTTCAAAATGATAGTAACTCAGAATGGGGTTTACATTTTCCATTTCAAGGGAGGCTCCTGCCTTCCTTAGCCGACACCTGTCTTTCAAACCAAGACAGCCATCCTGCAGTTAATGTGTATATTGACAACAACCCAGAAGTACTATAAATTTTGCATTTAATAAACACATTATTACTGGTTCTTTTGAATGCAACTGGACCCATAATTTCTATTGTTGCACTCATGGTTGGGTACGTTGTGTTGTTGCAACAAAACTAACACTGTAAAGTCCACCACTAAAGCATGTCTTTAAGTGCCACATCTGCACATCCTGATGAAGAAGTTGACTGAACTGAGCCTGCAGTGAACCCTGGCAGTAAGCAAACAGCATCCTGGGCTACCTTAAAAGGGATTCAGTAGACCAAAGAAAGTGAATATGGCATTTCAGTTGAAGCTTGGTTATACTGGCCCTGGAATATGTTGTGCAATCTAGAGTAGGCTACCAAAATGGAGGGATCTGGAACTCATGTCCTGTGGAGACAGGCTGTAGCGCTAGAGCTGGTTCATCCAGGAGAAGTGTTGATGGAAGTGGCACCTACTAGCAACTCTGTCATTGGCAGGAGAGGATCAGTAGGCACTAGGTCTTTCATAGCAGTACATGTGGGAGGGAAAGAGGCAATAGGCAGTAACTGAAACATGCGAGGCTGGACATAAGGAAAAAACCCTCACAATGAGGAAAATTATGCAGCCTAGAGAGACTGATATCTTTGTCCCTGGTGGCTTCCAGTCTGTATAAAGCTCTGAGTAACTTGGCTTAAATGCACTGCTGACTCTGCTTTGGGTGGGTGTCTGGATAGAGACCTCTCATGGTCTACTCCAGACTGCATTACCAAGCGATTCTAGGTGTTTCATGGGGCATCAGTGAGCACAGTTTCAGGCTCTTGTTACATTTTAGACAACAAGAAACTCTGAGAGAGACAAATGCAGCATTTGAGATTAGATTTCAAATTAGATTTAGGATGGGAATGATTAAATTTCCGTCTTGGTGTGTAATTCATATGATTGAACTGTGAGCCTAGGTGTGTGAGCCTAGACTAAGGACTGGTAAATGAGAAGCTCTGGAGTAACAGTAAGTGTGACATTGGTCATTATGTTTCCCAGAAGAAAAATTGAGACTGTCACCACTTTGAGTGTATTGATCTAATCAAGCTTTTGCCCAGTGCTGGGTTTTGGAGATGTGTGTTCTTCAGTGTGACAGTATGAGCACAATTAATGTGCATGCCACAAAATAAATTTAGAACAGGAACTACTTGGTTTCTCAGTGTAAAGATTAGAAGAAGTATTCCGCATAATACCAATGAACCTAATTTAATTTTGGGGTTATGGTTGGGGGTTAGTAGACTCTAAAATATCTGTAAAAATGACAGATTAAACCAGAACCCAAAAGAAAGAATAACATAATACTAGACAGTATTTTCATGGTTGAAATAGGAATTATTATACCATAGTACTACTGAACATTGTGCAAAGTCATGGTTCACCTTGATGTGAACTGTCACTAGCACTGTCAATTCAGTTCAGTTGGGTAAACAGTGGGAACTATTTTTCTGAGATGCTTGATATCCTGTTTCTTGGCCTTGGTCTAGGCCTAGAATGGCAAAGATTTTCTCTCAAATCTAGGTTGTAAGTTGTATCTGCCAGCCAACAGCAGATGTGATAATAGGGTTAGAGTTGACTTAGTATATAGGGCTCCATAAAACAGATTATGTAAAACAAAATTCAGCCTCAGTACGAAAATTAAGAATTTTAGCCACTAAGGCTCTAAAGGAGAATTGGGCTTCTGTAGGGCTTTACTGCACATTGACTAACCTAGAGCCAAGGTTTCATAAATTCAACGATGTCCAGTAACAGTCAAATCCCAAAACAGGCTTAAAACAGCAGATTCATTTTCATGTTTGGCTGTCATACAACCCAACACTGTATTAAAGATACGAATAGAGTTTGTGCTAGAGTTTAATAAAAGGATCACATTAAATTACAGTAATTTTGGAGTTTTATACCAGAGTAAATTGTTAAAACATGATGGTTTATTTCCCTATGGAGTTTTCTGGTCATGTTCTGGTAACATTATCAGTTCAAAGGTGTAAGACAAATAAAGGGCTGTACTAAAAGCTATGGTTTACAGACATAGAAGCTGAAGAAAGAAGAAATCTTTTGTTCTTCACTCCAGACTTGCCCAAATTTCCCTCCTTTCACAATTCCTTTTCCTGCTGGCAACTGAATCACATGACTATATGCAGAAAAGGAGAAAGAGGTATGCTTCTTCCATAAAGTTGGCAGTAATGGACTGTCTGGAGAGAAATCGGATGCTTAAATTTCAATTAATGATATAGAGAATTTCCTATATTAGCTTTAAGCCTAGCACTGGGAATAGGATTATGCTTGGTCCAACAGTTTTTGATAAGTAGATTCATACAAGATCTAATGAAGACCATGGAGTTCAATCAAGTAGAGGTTATCACTGCAATATTAGTACAGAAGCAAAGACAAAACAAGTATATTGGATATAGACAGGATTTTAAAATTTTGGTGAAGTGAGAAGGGCTGAGATACCCATGTGTCTAATACTAGCATTATTAGGAAGCTTAGAACTTAGGTTAGCAGAGGCTAAGAGTTAGAAATACTTCCTATCAAGAAAGGACAGGTAGACTCACATTAGAGATGAACTTGACTAGTGTTGTGCTGTTATAATCAGACCTGGCAGGTATCATTAGGGCTCTTATTGAGGCTGGGGTTTAGTTATGAGTCTGGTCCAGCAGTACTCGGTGAACTGCATTTATTGCCTCATCCTCTTTTACTGAGTTAGAGCTAGGACTATATTCATGATTGGCCCCCTAGATGAACTTAGGGGTTGCTGAGTGTCGTTGAGTTTAAATTGGTGGCAGAACAGGTGTGAGTAAAATTTAGTGCGCTGTACTTAGTAACATGTCTGACAGATGAAGTGGGGGTTGTGCAATAGTCAGGACTCAGAACTTGAGTAACAAAGATAGGTTTACTTGTGTGTGCTCATGTCAGTCAAACTAGATAAGGTTCCAAATTTGACACGCTATGTTTATTAAGTTTTTTTTCTGGCTCATTACCTATTACTGGACAAGACAAGGCTTATGAGCTCTTGGGGTGTTGGCAGGTTTTTTGTGGTGTGACATACCCAGGTTCAAGTTCTATGTTTATGTACTAAACTCTGGGAGCAAGGGGGTAGATGTTGCTGTCATGTGCAATGTGTGCTGCTGCTATAGTATTTTTTTTTTGAAAAGGATGAGAATGAAAGGAAAATGCTTGTGCCTCTGATTGCCATTCCAGGAACAAGTCAGCAGCCAAGGAATTAGTCACTGAATGGAAGACAGGAAGATATGTTGGTGTTTCCCTTGATGGCTGCTTCTGATGATTACCTTCAGGGAGGCAAATGTTGGAAAGAGTAATTATCTCTGTAATCCTAACCAGATTTCCTGATTATCCTTTTACTGCAATATGAATAACATTGTTCCAGTCTCTCTCAGAAGTATTACTCACTTCTCTTAATGATGACACACTCACCACTGGCAAAGCTTTAGAATACACTAAAAAAATGTCCATCAAGAAGCTAATAAAAAGCACCCAGATGCTCTGACAGAAGGAACTGGAGTGCAGGAGAAGAAAGCATGGCTATCCAAAATGCTCTTCAGGAACAACCTAAAGGCACATTCCATTAAAATTACTTCTGTTAAATTCCTGCCTGCTCTTCAGTAAAAGAACATCAGGATGAGTTGATGGTGAAATGTTTTTGACAGAAACTGGGTATTTGGCATAAATAGTTGGCATAGTCAGGGAGCAGCCAAAATCACCAACAAACCAACATATTGGTGTTGTGAATTTTCCTATAAAAAACTGTCTACTCATATACTCTTTTATGTACTGTCCCATGTGATGCCTAGAAAGGCTGGCCTGGAACTGAGACTAGACAGAGCAAAAGGAATAAAATAGATATTTATCAAAAGGCCTCAATAGATACACCCTGGGCAATGTGACAACCCAGCTGGACTACACCCTAGTTGAATCCAAGATGGATTCTGGTAATGAATTTTTACTTTTATAAATTTTGGTTCATCTACATAAGGGGGTCAATTGTCCAACTACAGCTTCAGGCCTCCTGGCTTGCCCCATTCGCCGCTGTTTATACTTTTGGGGTAACTGTTGTCCTTGATTCTCTAGCTGAGAAGGGATTGTTTTGTCCAACTACCCTGTGAACTTACTAACACCTAATATGAGGTTCCAGAGTTACATACCAAGCAGCAGAGAATCTGAAAAAAATAAAAAAGCTATACCCCAAGGCATTATTTGCTATACCCCTGGTACCACATTGCTATTCTCAGGTGTGAAAACCTCAGAATGGCTATTGTATTCCCTTGTGTTCTCCTGAAACATGGGGTATGCTGGTGTGAGTAGCAAGGCATACTGCAGTACTGCTAGATGTATTTTCAAAAAACCTACTGTTTAAGGAAACTAAAAATACTCTGGTGTAAGAACTACTGAAGAGAAGGACATTTCCATTTTATAGATGCAAATTAAAGATTTGTCTGTGAAATAAAATTATTCAGAAAGTTATTAAGAAAGAAAGAATTATCTCTGTAAGACTTCATGGAAACTTATATAAGAATAACTCCAAAAGTGTTAGTTATAATTAGGATCCTCTGTTTTATGAACCATGTAAACATATAATGTCTTTCAGTATTTTGTGGAGATACTCAATTCAGACCTGTTCAATGCATCTGAAAGGTAACCTGACAATGAGACACTATTGCTCTAAAAAGTCCAGCTATTTTTAAAAGTAAATTGAAACTGCTGTGTTGAAATCAGAAGGAGATGCAGGAAATCAAATTGTTGGAATCTGGAATGCAGAGAGTATTTCTCTGCATGTTTTAAAGGATCTAAACTCTCTGAAAAAATACTGCTTTTAATCTTTGTCTATGGAAAGGGCTTCCTAGGTTTTGGGATGAGACAGAATTTTCATGTATGTAAATTAGATAATAGCACAATATGTAATTTATCACAGGGTGAGAAATATAGATTTTTGGGTTTGTTAAAATGGGAGATGAAGGTAGGTAGATGAAGACAAGATGGAGGATCCTTGTGATTTTTAGGCTTCTTCCTTTGTCTTCATCTACTCCATATTTTGCAGTTTTGGGTCACTAAATGATTCGTTAGAATTTGCTGCAGTGCAGTCTTACATTAATAGAAGTTTAATTAGTAATTGGTAGAAAAGCAGAAATAATGTAGGTTCGTGGTGACAATTGGGTGAATTATCTTTAAGAAGACTTTGAATCTGTGTGTTAGGAACTTTTTCTAGACTTTTTAGGCTTGCAGGCTTTAGAGAATTTTTGTTTTAGGATTTTAGCTTAAGAGGCTTTTGGCTTTTCCAGGCTCATACTAGGTTGGTGTAAAGCCTGGTGTGCAGAAATTGTAGATAAGAAAAGAATAAACAACATGGAGAATGAGAACAACATGGAGGCCAGTGCATTATTTTACTTAATGACGACTTAAATAAACTAGCCTCCCCTATCAGGGGAGAGAATGTAGGAGTTATAGAACTTTTACACCAAATTAGCCCAATAAGAATATAATGAGAAAAGACAAATATAAATTGTAGCTGAAATAGGTACTTATTGCCTATCATTTGGATGTCTTTCTTGCATTCAGTAAAGCCCAAAATATAGCAAACTGGTAGATACCTGCATTATATCTGCTAAAAACTACTCAAGTGGCATTCTCCTTATGCTGCAGAGAATTAAATTCTGTAGTTACAGACTTCCAATGTTCATCAGGAAAACAAAAAGAGAAAAAAAAAAACTTTTGGAGGTTTCTGATTAGTGAGATCGTATGATAAAATATGTGTACTTCTTTTAATGTTGCTTAAGAGAAGGAGATAAGCAGAGAGAATCTGGAACATCTCAGTGAATATGCGTCATGGTTTTAAACCCATCTGGAGATGAAACACCACACAGATACTTGCTCAGCTCTGCCTCTCTTCTACCCTCACCCCACTGGAATGGGGAGGAAAATTGATATAAAACTTGTAGGTTGAGATAAAGAAAATTTAGTAATTGAAAAGAAAGTAAAATAATGGTAAACAATTAAAATGATGATAATTAAAAGGGAGAAAACCAAGTGATCCACAGTACAGTTGCTCACCACTTACTGCCCAATGCCAGATCTCCCTTCCTGGACCTAGATCATCCCTTCCAGATAACTGCCCCCAAGTCATATATTGAGCATGATGTTCTGTGGTGTGGAATATCCTTTTGGCTGATTCTCATCCCTTGTCTTAGCTGTGTTCCCTCCTGGTTTCTTTTGCTCACGTCCTCGCTGGTTGAGCACAAGTCAAAGAAAAAAGTCCTTTATTTAGAATAAACACAACTGAGCAAAAACCCCAAACATCACTGTGTTACCTACACCATTCTCATTCTGTAGCCAAAACACAGCAGTGGAACAGCTACTGAGAAGAAATTAACTCTACCTGAGCTGAAACTGGCACAGCATGAAATCACAAATTCTCAGTAGAAACACAGTGAAAAATCCTGAATCCTTCAGACTCTAGGACTTTGCTTGGATCTTTGGTACTATAGCACATTGGCAATAGATCAGACTGCTCAGGTAATGATAAATTCACTGTATAACAGAAAAACTCTTTCTCTTATACTTCAAGCAAGGTTTGCCAACTTCACTAATGCAGATAAAAATAAGTGGTACTAAGAACAATGTACTTCATGTGAAGTACTAGTCATTTAGTCGTTTGTATCACTTTGTAGTAGTGGAAAAGCAGAAGTATTCTGCAGAAGCTTAGAATTAGAATTACTTTTTTTTTTTCTTTTTTAATTGCAGGCATATGCCTGAAAGAAAAAGAATAATAGCTAGTATGTTCATGCAATTTGCTCTTCCAAATTAACTGAAAAAGTTAGCAAAATACATACTTATAAAAGAGCTATATCAGAGTAACTAAAATAATTAAAAATAACTTAAGAGGCTTCCATCTTCTTAGTGAAAAATGATCTTTAACTGTTTTGTCATTAATTTTAAAGTTCTAGTTCATTTTCAAAGGAGAATCTAGTCCAAGCTTAAGGGAGATCAGTGAGATGTTTGTCTTGCCTTGGAGATTTTTTTATATAGAAGATACAGAATGGTGGAGATTATATAGATGTTACTTGCAGTGTCTTCTCTGCTATTTTTGCTGCAAGAAAATTGTCTCAGTAGAGTTTTCTTAATTTTCAATATTTAAATGAGAAAAATAGTAGTCCTTTTCTGTTCTTTCTTCACTTTCTTGAGTTTTCATCAAGGATAAGTATATACATACAAGTAAGTAATGTATATGTAATAAAAATGCATATTTACAGAGCTTCACAGAGTTTTACATAATAGTCTTCGTTGGAAGGGACCCGAAAGAATTGAGTCCAACTCTTAAGTGAATAAGGCCGATAAGGTGGTTGAATCCATCACCTTGGTGTTACTATATGCCTATGAGAATGTTTAACTATAATGGTAAATTTGTCTATCTGTTAATAGGTAGCTTCACATGTATTTTTTTTTTCCAAGCAGAGGACCCAGGACTGGTCACAAATATCTAATTGGCACCCTATAGCTGCTTCACATTATTTGACATCTGTTGTGAGTTTACAAAGCATGGATTATGCACCCTAGGGTGTTGTTAGGAAGAAAAGGAACCTTCTGTATGTAATGTTACCACAAAATTTCCTCCAGATGGCAATGAACATATGAAGTTCTATCACAGTCCTTTATAATGACCATACCTATTTTGCCAACAGAGATACCTGAAACAGTGGTTTAAGAAAGCATCGCTTAAAGAAAGGAGCTTTAGCTAATGAAAAAAACTTAGATTTTTCAGTACTGAGGAACAGAGTTATATTAGAAACATAGAAGGAGCTCATGAAACTTATAGAACTCAAGGAACTTAAAAAAGGAATGATTGTGAGCTTCAGCACATTATTTCTTGAAAATGCACATTGTTAGACACATACTTGGGTGCCACATGTTCTTTGGCCTGTTTTGATCTGGTATACATTTCACAAAGCAACATCTACCTCAGTACAAAAGCTTTATGTGTGTGTATGAGTGTGCACATTGTTTGTATGTAAGGCAGTACATATGCTCAGTTTAGGCACATTCAAATGTTGCAGGAGTGGAAGCTCATACTGAGTTGGAAAAAATTAAAAGTTTGGGTTTTTCTTTTGGGGAGATGCAGAACAAGACAAAGAGAATGGGAATGTTATACTCCATTTATTTTCATTAGAGTAAAACCAGTGAAAGTAAAAATAGATGAAAAGCTGCTTTCAAAGATTGATGAGATGTTATTCTAACAGTATAAATGCCCTACATAAACTAAGACTGTGGTAAGTAACAGTGTTTTAGATGACAAAAAAAATTATTTCTCATCAAAAAAAGAAGATATTGTCCAGAATTTTTTTATTTCATCTCAGTGAAAGCAACAGTCAAGCTTCCTGCTGTGAGTTTAGGAAGTCTGGGCGAATGGCTACTAGGCATACAAAGATGGCCTGTGCAATTGCTTTCTCTTGCTAGGTCAGTGTAGAGTTCACTTTGGGGCATGACAATCACATCAGCGTGATGGACGGGTGTCATGGGAGGGACACACTTCCTCTGCATAGTCTCAATGAGGCCAGCTCATCCTGGGTGTGTCCAGCGTGCCCAGTGTATATTTATGCAGAAGGGAGCAGATTATTCAGGCTGATTGCATCCACTGGATGTGCTCTGCACAGCACTTTCACTCTTGTTTTCATCTGGCATTTTCTCAGTGAAATACACCTTTCCAGGACAGTCTCATCTGTGAGAAACAGAAGGAAAAAACACTCTGAAGAGGCGCTACAGCACATATTGTGGAAGACTGTAGCTAATTGCTACAGAGGTTAGGGAAATGATGCGTTCAGTAATGAGGCCCTGGCCTGAGTACTAGCATCACCATACTGATACTGATGCCTCTTCCAAGAAAAAGATATTCTTGCAAACACACTCATAAGAGTACTGGGGAAAGAAGACAGTCTTACAGTTAGGGGCATAAAATTTAGGAATCTGAACATTATATTTTCATGTTCCCTGATCTTCTATGTTGTGTTGATATCCACTGAACGTTAACTCTACCTGATTCATTTTGAACTTAGAAATGCTGCGATAGATTGAAGCTTCTAGAGGCAGTTGTAAGTGGATTTAGTTATCTAACCCTTGATGGAAGACTTTAATAAAAAAATATAGCATGCTAGTATTTATATTCAAACTCTAAGCTCATAGCTTTCTTATGTAAGACACAAGGTGATCATAGTCTGCATGTATGAAATGTTTATATATCATTCTCCTTGTGTGATATTTTAAGACTGATGCTAGCATTTAATAAAGTATTATTTTTCATAAAGTAGCTCTTTAATGAGCTGTTCAGAATGTGGGATATCTGGATTCTGTGTGAACCTCAACATAAGAAAACTACCTTACAAACTCACTTTTCTGGTAAAGCCTGTGGATTGTGCTAAGAAAATGGCAGCACTATTCCTGCCTTTGGAGCTCTGATGCTGTAGAAAGGGAAAAGAGTGAGCACATTTCAGAGTACATTAAACCTGTGGCAGAAATCAAAGTTCATAGCTTTTACATCTCTGGGTGAACCCTGATAGCAGGCCTGGCTCACACCCTGATGTACGTATTTTACTTATGCGTCAGTGAGAGTAAGTGTACAGCTCTACTCTCAAGAGTGAACATCAGGTTATTTTTATCTTTCCTTTCTAACAAAGATCCAATTTGTCTCCAGGAACCAGAGACTAAAAGTGAACTAAACTCCTCCCAAATACATGCATCCCTGAAGAAGGCTTAGGAAAGAGGAGAGGCTGAGCTGTGCAAAGATTTGCATTTCCTTGTCTGTGTCCTAGGGCAGGATCTCAACTTTGTCTCAATAGTAGCATGCAGGAGAAATTCTGTAATTTCAGATTTAGCTGCACAGCAGTGCCTGGTTTAGATAATGTGCCTGAATGGGTATATCAGCAGAACCCGTGAGAACTGAGATTCACAGCTGTCCTTCAGGGTAAGCCTGCTTCCTGCAGCAAAGAAAGGAGATTGAGATGTAACCATGGTGGAGGATTCTTTTCATTTGTATGAAAATTGTAAGATTTACCAGGTTAAATTTATTCTAATAAGGAGCATCACTCCATATTCCCTCTTCAAACTGTAGGGCTGTTATTTAATACCAGCACTTTTTAGATTGGTCTCAGTTTTCCATTAAGTATTACATTACAGAAGGGGTATATAACTACTGGAGATAGAATAAATAAAAAAGGAATCTGAGTGATACTGTTGCTTAAGCTAATTTTTTTTTCGGTTAAAGAAAATAGGACTGAATTGTGATGTAGCAGTTTGAAAGCACAACAGAATCATAAAACTGTGGAATCATGGAAGATGCTGAGCTGAGATGGACCCTTGAGGATCACTGAGTCCAATGTATGACTCCACACAGATCAACCAATAAGAAGAACCATATATCTGAAAGTATTGTTCGAACATTTTTTGAACACCTTCAGGCTTGGCAGCATAAGCATTTCCTTGCTGAGTCTGTTTCAGTGCTTGACCTCTCAATAAAGAACGTTTTTGTCCAGTATCTATTCTAAATTTTTCCTTGACATAGCTTTAATTTATTCCTTCATGTCCCTGCACCTTTCTGGTGTCCCAAGTACACCAGAAAGATGAGATCAGCACCCCTCTCTCTTCTTTCCCTCATGTTGGATGTTGTGGACAATGATGACGTCATCCTATGACTCTGCTACTCTAAGATGACAAAACTCAGTACCCTCAGCTGCTGCTTATTAATCAAAACCTCTAGTTGTTTTTCCATCTTTTTTGCCATTCTTTGGACACATTCTCATATTTCTCTATCCTGCTTCTATTGTTGAGCCCAAAACTGCACACAGAGGCCTCACCAATACTGAGTATAATAAGACAATGACTCCTCTTGATGGTTAATGCATGCTTCTAGGATGAGGTTGACCTTTTTGGCTGCCAGGACATACTGTTGACTCACACTGAGCTTAGCATCATCCAAAACTCCCAGATGCCTTTCTGCAGAGCTGTGTTCCAGCCTCTCATCCTTCGATCTATGCAACATCCAGGATTACACCATTCCAGATGCAGAATCTGACATTTTGTCCTTGTCAGAATTCATACAAATGGCAATTGCCCAGTGTTCCAATCTCTCTAAAGGTTTCTTCAAGACCTCTCTGCCTCAAAGGTGATAAATGGCTCTTCCTAATTCAATATTGTTGGCAAACTTACTTATTGAGCATTTTTTGCCTGTGTCCAGGGCAATGATGAAAACAGTAAAGGTAGCTGATCCTAAAACTGAGCCCTGGTTTCACTTTAGTGTCTAATAGCCAGTCAGATGTTGTCCGATTTACTACAATTCTCTGAGCCTGACCCTTTAGCTGATCAAGATTATAAAATACTTGGGGTTGAAAAGCATCACTGAAGTTCATCTAGCCTTGTCTCTCTTCAATTTAAGGCATGTTCAGATTGCTCAGGACCCTGTACTGTCAAAAATATCTAAGGAGATTCCATAGTCTCTTTGGACACCTCTGGCAGGTTATCTGTATTTCTCTTATGCAGCTTGAGATATCTTTTATTACTACTCATTAAGATGATAAATGGTGGGTAGGAATTCTGGCTGTGTTTCTTCACCTTTATTCACAGGATTTCTTACCTGTTGGTATGCAAAATGTTCATGAAAGTTACTCGTAGAAATTAGGTATGATATGTAAAATTTTGTCCCGCTAAGTAAATTGCCTCTTTGTGTTTCTTTAGATTAAACCATATAATTTTAAAGCTCCTCTCCTGCCTCACCTCGCCCTCTCCCTCCCCTTCCCCTCCCATTTTCATTTTAATTTCACATAATCATCTCCTGCATCACTTTTGTTTTATGGTAGTATACAAATACATAATGATCTCTCTCTGCTGTGTTGTTTTTACCTTCCCACTTAGTGCATGATTTGGTGGATATATAAAATTGTTTTTTACTTTTTTGTTAGGCTTAAAGAATTGTCTTCCTAAGCATGTTCTCTGAGCTCTCAGGACTATAAAGAAGCATCTAGGGAGGAAGATGCTTCTGGACAGGTGAATAAAAGTCTCAAAAAATTTGTTTTTCTTTCAGTTTACTTTCATTCACTTGCTGTTGACCATTGACTTCTCCTCACTTTGACTGTAACAGATGTGTTCCTACTCTGAAAGCACAGGGAATGCATACTAAAGCTTTTTTCAAGTGAGGTTTAAGTGCACTCTATAAATAGTTTTAACTGTATTTCTTTTCTTTCTGCCCTACACAAGTCTTTGCATTTCAAATCCACTACGTCTTTTATTGGCACAATGATGTTGCTCTGATTCATTACTATAAAGGACTTGATGACAGATGACTCCTGATGGACTGCAAATTGAAGACCACTGGGAAATCCTGTGTTGCTGCAGCCAAGATATCTAATCCAAGATGTAATGGATTGCCTTTCCACAGTATTGAGCAGCAGCAAAATTAACAGTGAACTTCACTGGTATGGCACTTTGATTTGGATTACTTTTTTTTCTTTTTGAAAATTTTAAAGAAAAGGCATATATCCACCTCATGGTAAATATTAAGCTTTCTTCTAAAATTATTATCATATATGAAGACAATGCAGCTCACTGCCTTTTGGTCAAATAAGTTTTAGGCAACTAACCCCCAAGTCTCCGATGTAAGCCTGAAGGCTATAAAGTCAACAATTTATTTTCCCAGCAAAATTTGTCGCTGTTTTTGTAACTGTGTAAAATTGTGTTTAAACACCATTTTACACAGCTTTTTAACTGTTTGACATGCTCATTCTTCTTGGTAAAATTATGTCCAGCATCTGCCTAAATTTCTTTAAATCATCTTTCATCAAGCAAGACATATAAAATGGAAAAGTGAAACAAAACCCCAAACGTCATAGTATTTTCTAGTTCTACAAGCAACTATTTTTAGTAGGTAAAGCCCAGCACTATAGGAAATAGTCTAGATTTTATTCAAATTTCTATAATTGAAAAATATTCAGATGTTTTGATGAAGTAAAAATAAGTAAAATTTGGGAAGACATCTCTTCTATTTTGAGTGTCTATGCCAATAACTCTGAAATTAATAAAGGGCACTCCTTGCCATATTTCTAAGCATTGACAGAGATTTTGTTTACTTATTGTTTTGAGTTTGTTTTTAAATCTGGGTGGTTTCTAGGAGCAGAATTTAATACCTGTTCCTTTGAATGTATACAATCATGTGCAAGAATCTTTGATCTGTGAAAAACAGAAATATTACATGTGCATGTTTACATTACATAAAGGAACTGAATATTTAAGGATCTCTCTCCTGAGCAAATGACTCCAACAGTTCTAAAACTGAGGTGTCAAATCTATTTTAAGTTAATCCCCTATTTTTTCTATTTATGCTACTAGCCATCAGCTAATTTCAATGATACTATAAAGTCATTTGTATAGGTACTTGTTAGAGGATATGTGATTAATGGAATTCTCACCACCACCTTCAAAACACTGGCAGCAGTAGAAAGATTATTTAAACCAAAGAAGTGTGCAGAGTAAAGAACACAAAAGGATTGTAAACTCAGAGAAACCCTCAGGGAAAGGGACTCTGTTTACTATACTTATAGTGGGCCCAGTTCCAAGACACAGGAGAAGAAACACAAACATTCACTGTGGTAATGGATTAGAAAAAGTCTCTTTCTGCAGATGTTAAGAATAGGCAGTAGTAGGTTTGCAGGTCTCTTAGATTGCTAATAAATTGAAAAGCAAATGGCTACACAAATCCGGTAAAACCTTCTTGCTCTCTGAAGCTCAGTTAAATTCTGAAGTGGAGAAATTGGAAGAACAAGTGAGTTCTGGAATTTCAGCCTAGGTTGATGTAGGCTTGCTTTGTAGAAAAAAATCACACAGTATTAAAAAAAGAATGAGATTCTTGAAAGCTGAGATATAATCATGAAATCTTAAAATTTTTAAAATATTTTATATAGTTATGACATAAGTAGTGGTCAAAACCAGCCCCAAATATAAAGTTTTGTTACACTGGAATCAGCACTTGTCCTGGTTTAGGGCAAATTTGGGAAAAAACCTGTGGATGGAGTCCCTCTAGAAAGCAAATCTGAACTGCCCCTCCCCCCAGCTGGTTTGGGACAGGAAAAAATTTCCTCGAGGGAAAGTGGAAAAAAGTTGTTTATTTAACAGGCAAAGCACTTTCCAGCACAACAAATGAACAACTGAACAACTGAACAGCTAAACCTCTCTTGTCTCCGCAGAGATGCCAAATTCAGAAAGTCTCTCCCGTGGCTGTAGCTCGGCTCAGTTGCTGTCGGTCCCTCAGGGCTGGGAAAGGCCGGGCCCAGGCCAGGCCCGGTGGGACACAGGTGGGAGCTCCTGGGGCCCTTTGGGTGTTTAGTCCAGAGCAGGTTCAAACAGTTCATAGAAAAAGGAAAAAAAAACACAGTATGGAGAACTTCTCTGCCTCAGCTAGCCAAAAACCAACAAAAAGCAAAGTAGAGCTCTCTTCTGCAGTCCACACACTGCCGACAACACAGGCCGTGTGAAGAAAAGCTGAAAACTCTGATCTTTATGTTTAGAAAACAACCACCTCAGACATTCCACAGCTTCTCCTTCACTCTCAGATCCAGTTTTAAAGGTACAAAACTTATTTCTGAGCTAAACAGATGAATAGGGATACAATTCAGCATCAGCCCAGGACAGCACTTTGGGATCAGGTTGTTGCCATAGCTTTCTCAGCTCTAGAGTACAGAAAAAAGATGAAGGAAAAGACAGAAGCCATGGTGTTTAAATGATGTACACTTCCTGTAGAATTCTATGGAAACAGCAAAGAAGAACAATATGGACAGACAGAGAGGTAGATCATGCATCTTAATTTCAGGATGTTTTGGATATGTACTTTTGACAACACTGTCTGGACTGAATCAGGAGTTGGATTCACCATATGTGGTTCCCGCAGAGAGAAAATCTTCTGCTTGTATTTGAGTGTCCCAATAAGTCGTATCTGAGAAATAGTGATTCTGTATCTGTGAAAATTTCTGCTAATGACAGCATTCTGTTAATGTAGTGTAATTTAATAAAGCCATTTTTGAAAGAGAATGTTGCCTCAAGTTTAGTGATATGCATGTTATTTTGAATGCCAGGATTTGCATGAAATTAATTGGGTCATTTCTAATTATGCCCTTTCTTATATTATATCTTTCAAATGTTTCTCAGATAAAGAAATATGGTCTAAAAAGGCTGTAAAATGCATAGTGAAAGAAGGAAAACCAAAGCCATTTTGGAAACAGAGTTGTTTCCATGGGCCAGGTTCCAACTTTACTCACAACTGTGGCCAATACCACTGAAGTTAATGGAGTTGAAAAGGGTGGAAGTTAACTCAGACTTGGCCTTGTATGTTTCCTGATTTGTCCCTTGTGACTTATAAAAGAAGGAAATTATTTGATTTTTTAAAAAACAAACTCTGACAGCTTGAGATGGAAGCTAATGTCTTTTTTTCTGCCAAAAATCATATAATTTTGTGTGGAAAAATATACTTTACAGTCTATGATGAAACTAAGTGCTCACTGGATGTCATATTGAAATGGAATTGTATTCTCCAGATTGCTGTACAGTTAGCATAATGATATATAATGGCACATTTTTCCCCTGTTATGTATTTCCCTGCACTCTAGCTGTTACAAAAATACCAAGTTTATTGTCTTACAATACAAAAATCAGTGTAGATTGATTGTCTTACAATCATTGTTAGCCATCCAGAGGAGAGAGATGTGTATAATTGCTGCACAGTCTCATTGACTACACTGTGACTATGCAAATGTCCATAGTCAATCTGTTAGTGTAGCTCTTGGCCTAAATGTGTGAAGTATTCTAGATATACAGAGGTTCCTCTGAAATCAGTGGAAACTACTATGAAGCTCAGCACCTTTAAAAGCCTTGCCAACTGGCCTGTCTGGTTCTTACACTTGAGGTGAAAGTGACAGAAAAGTTTGCCAGCAACATACTTACATGTGGCTTCTGCTTTTCTCTTTTTTGCTGGAAATACAAAAAATTCTGGACAAACTTTAAAGACATGAGTAACAAGGAGGAATTCAGATATAGCATGAAATAATGGAAAAGTCATCTGGTTTTAAGTGTGTACAACAAAAGAAGACTCATATTTCCCATATTACAATTATTCAATTGGTCTTTCCACTCACTTTTATATATTGGCAAAACTTTAGTTCTCAGAAAAACAAGCATGCATAAGTATAGACATTTACCCTTTTTAATAATTCTTTTGGCAAGAGAGAGACTATCTGGAATTTTGTGGAAACTCTTGTGGTTTAAAACCTCAGCTTAGGGGAGGAGGATGGAGGAAGGGAGGGTTGGGAAGTAAGGGAATAAAGCAGTGAAGACAGACATTACAGCAAAAAGCCAGATACTGGCACTCGGGAGAAAAATTTTTAAAGCCTTCTATTCTCTTTTGAAGAGCTTTGGCAAGCTCTTTTGTTTGCACATTTGTATAATTTTTGGTTTAGTTTTTAATAGTCATCTGCTTATCTGAAAAAAACACTTTCTCTAGACTTTAGCCTCCAAATTCATCAGGTCTGTGGTCTATTACTGCTTTAAAAACAGGATGATCTCTTGAGTTATCATTTTTAAATTGTATTAAAAACTGGAGATGGTTAATAATAACTTCATTGTCAATTCAACTCTTCAAAAGTTTTGCAAGAGATGTTAAAATAATCGTATATTTCTAAGGAATTACCATTATGCATGGTGTTTATGAATAATGTAATGCATAATGTGTGTTTGAAGATACTATACTGCTCTTTCAAGGATTATAGCACCTTTTAGTTCTTAAGAAATCACAGACTCATAAAATGGCCTGGTTTGCAAAGGATCTCAAAAATTATCTAGATCCAGACCCCTTGCTGAGGGCCAGGACACCTTTCATAGCACAGGTTGTTTTGAGTCCCATTCAAACCTAACCTTGAACATTTCTGGGCATAGAGCATCCAAAACTTCTCTGGGCAACCTCTTCTACTTCATCTCTCTCACAGGGAAGAATTTCTTCCTAGTGTCTACACTAAACCTACAGTTTTTCAAACCTTGAGTTTGAAGCCATTCCACCTTCCTGTCACTACATATCCTTGTAAAAAAGTCTCTTTATGGCTTCCTTGAAGGCTCTTTTTGGGTACTGGAAGGCTGTCATTGGGTCACTCAAAAGACTTCTGTTGTCCAGACTGAACAATTTCATTTCGCTCAGCCTTTCTTTACAGGAGAGGTGCTCCAGCCATCTAATGGTCTCAGTCATCTCTGGACTCCCTCCAGCAGTTCCATGTCATTCCTGTGCTGGTACCCCAGAGCTGGTGCAGCCCTGCAGGTGGGGTCTCAGCAGAGCAGAGCAGAGGGGCAGAATCCCCTCCCTGGCCCTGCTGCCCAGGGGCTCTGGATGCAGCCCAGGACACGTTTGGCTCTCTGGGCTGGCAGTGCCCATGGCTGGGTCATGTCCAGCCTCTCACCCCCAGCACCCCCAAGCCCTTCTGGGCAGGGCTGCTCTGATCTGTCCATCCCCAGCCTGTATTGGTACGGAGGGATTGCCCCGACCCAGGTGCAGCACCTTACACTTGATCTTATTAAACCTTATGAGATTCCTGTGGACCAACTACTCAAGCTTGTCCAGGTTCCTCTGGATGGCATCCCATCCTTCAGGTGCGTTAACTTCACCACTCAGCTGGGCATCATCTGCAAACTTGCTGAGAGTGCACTCAGTACCTCTGTCCATGTCATTAATGAAGATATTAAATAACACTTGTCCCAGTATGCACCCTTGAGGGATGCTTGTCCCTAATGTCCACTGGCAGTTTGAGCCATTGACCACTACCCTCTGGATGCCACCAAGCAACCAATTTCTTATCCATCTGACAGTCCACACATTGAATCCAACTCTCTCCAATTTAACAGAGAAGGATGTTGTGGGGAGTTCATCTCAAAGGCTTTACAGATGTCTAGATAAATGACACCTGTAACCCTTTCCTTGTCCTCTGATGCAGTGACCCCATCATAGAAGGCCACTGAGTTGGTCAGGGAGGATTCACTCTTCATTAAGCTGTGCTGGATGTTTTGAATCAGATGTGATTAAAATCAAAATGTATTTTGCTATTTCACATACATGTGTGAAAATAGCGTACTGTATTCTCATTATAGTGAGATGATTGACAGTTCAAGCTACTGAGCTGTCAGAAAAATAAATGTATCTTGATTAAAAGACAAAATCGAACGTGAATGTAACTTTCCATAGGTCTCAGGGATTCTTCCATGGCCTACCTCTATAATACAAAATAATTTTTATGTTTTTTTCTCAACAAATTAGACCCTTGTGAGTATTTATGTTCATGTCTAAGAACAACACACCATCAAAAAAGTTAGCTTTTCAGGAGAGTAGACCTGGTATGAGAGTGATTTGTGGAGTGCTTAATACAATGTTACTTCAAATCTCTCTGAAAAACTGGAGAATTCAAAACAATCTATTCAAAATCTATTCTCTGATTCTTTTTTCTTCACAGAATTTTGAAAGAAGTCATCACCACTTTGGGATGGGCAAGTGAACAGAAACTATAACTCTATTTAGTTTTTTTGGCATGTTAAATGCTTTTGCCCTCTGGGAATTACCGTCAAAGTACTTTCAAAAGCAGACTGTGCCTATGTCTGCATGGACAGATGTATCACATGGTCTGCAGAAGATCAGTTCCTTTCCAGAGAAGTAGCTAGGATCCATATAACATGGAGAGGGATGTTGAAAAAATTATATTTCATGGCTACTTTAGCCACTAGATCAAACATTTTCTTTCATCTGCACAAAAGCTGGAAACTCTGACTCAAAATAAGCATTTATTCAGGATGGGAAGAGATGAGTATTCTTACTTAATTTCCTGAGTAATGAAGAAGTGGAAATAATTATATGAAATATAACTCCTTTTTCAGCTTTGTCTACAGCAATTTCCTGGGATTACACCAAATACATATCAGTAAACTTGAAAATTGAAAACAAATCATAGAATTGTAGAATGGTTTGGGTTGGGAAGGACCATAAAGATTATTTAGTTCCAACTCTCCTACTATGGACAGGGATGCCTTCCAGGGGTGGAGTGCTCACAGTATCTCTGGGCAAACTCTACCCTTGCCTCACCACCCTCACAGGGAAAAATTTCTTTTTAACATCTAATCTCAACGTACTCTCTTTCATCACTTTTCCTTGATGTTGTGTCCATTGTGACTCTGAGCCATTGACCACTACCCCGTGGATGTCACCATCCATTCTTATCCATCTAGCAGTCCACTCATCAAATCCCCCTCTCTCCAGTTTTAGAGAGAAGGATGTTGTGGCATACTGTTTCAAAGGCTGCAGAGAAATCCAGACAAATTACATGTGTAGCCCTTCCTTTTCCCACTGTTGCAGTCACTCCATCATAGCAGGCCACTTGATTGGTCAAGTAGGTCTTGTTGATGAAGACATGCTAGCTGTCTTCCAGATGCCTTAATGTAGCTTCTAGGAGGATCTGTTCCCAGTAGCACTCAGGGTTCGCCTTTCTACCTTTTTTAAAGACAGGCACAAATTTTCCTTATTTTCAGTCACCTGAGACTTAACCTGACTGCCAGGACTTTTCAATTATCATGGATAGTGGGAGGGACTCTACTCCCCTACTCCCCATCCTGCCATCCATCCACTTGAGAGGTGTGGAAACAGGCATTGCCATTGAACATTGGAGCAAAAATTTGTAGAATACTTCAGCTTTCTCCTCTTCTGCTGCTTCCAGTTTTCCACCCTTATTTATCCAAGGGGGTCACATTTGACCTTCCTTTTCTGGTTAACATGTGTTCTGGTTTGAAAAGCAAAATCAGTGAGACACTCCAAGTCAGAAATACAATTTATTAGGAAAAGGAAAAAAATAGGAAAACAAAATACCTGCAATAATACAAAGGAAAAAGAAAATCACTGACAAAGTCAGAATACAACCTGAAAACCTGTTGATCAATCAGGGTAATGGTAGCAGTCCGATTAAATGGTGACTGCAGTTTTCCTGGAGTGACAGATGTGGTCTGTTGAAGCAGTGATCCTGGAGAAAGGTGCAGCCCTCTGCTGAAGGTCCAGTGGTGATGGNCCCCTGGATGGAGCATTTCCCAATGGGATGATGGAAGTTTATCAGTGGATTCAGTGGCCCATTAGCAGAAGACCTCTCCCTGGAGGGAGGATGGGTCGTGGAAGAGATAAAGAAACTGTTTTTGATGGTTTCTTATCAGCTGTCTTATCAACAGATCACATCACTCCCCCCATCCCAGATGGCACTAGAATAAAACACCTCTGATTGCATTTTGTACTGCAACCCATGACATACAGTCACCTTGATCTGCAGTAGACACCACCCACAGGGTGGTGCTTTTGTTTCTTTTTGTTGCTTTGTTGCTTTTATCTCTGATTCTTACCCACAGACTTTTGACCTGCCTAGGGTTCTTCTGCAGAGACCTTCACACTTAATCCACCTCTTGATGTAGAGGGCAAACTCTCCATATCTTCATTCTCCTCAATTTCTTCTGAATACCCTGTAGCAATTGATAACCATCATTGATAGTTCCTCCTACCAAATTTCAGTATGAGCAACAAGGTCATAACTTTCTAGCAGCAGACTGGCTTCCAGCTCCTCCTGTTTGTTGCCCATGCTGTATGTATTTTTGCACTTCAGGTAGCCTGATGGACATGTTGCCTTCCTAGAGGAACAGCCTTTAAATCCTTTATTTTCCTGTTTTTTTTTCCTGTTGCTTTCTGTTACCTCAGAAGTTCTGGCTCATCTCTGTAAGACTGGAAGTGTGGTCCAGTACGGCTAGCACAGTTCAGTGCCACTGGCAGTGGGCCCTTACTAGTCCTCTGTCCCTCTAACCTTGACTTGTCTTCCACAGCTTGCCAATGGCAAGCCTGGTATTGTCTTTCTGTCCTATCACATGTAGTTTAAAGATCTGTCAATGAGCCCTGCTAGTTCCATTCAGAGTAAACAGTAAACTGCAGTATTTTCAATCTTGAGAGCCAAATTGTCCTTAAACAGATGGATCTAATTGTGATTTACAAGTGCTTGTCTCAGGAAACAGAATTTGGCTGTGAATTTGATGCATGTGTGGGAATGGGTGTGCAAGCCTGCTTGGATACATATGCAGATATTATTGAGGTAAAATCCTCCAGGGCTCATTGGGCAAAGAGAGAGAAAAACGTTGATTTGTTTTTCCTATTGCTTGGATTTTAACCTGTCCATCAGAAAGAAGTTAGAAGACATTACTGAATCAGTTTATTATAGTTCATTATAATGCGTTCATCTGTTTTAAATAATGGCAAAGGCTATAGCCATCCTAGCCAAGAGACAATATCAGTTTTCTTGATTTTTATTAGATTCTAAAAGGAAATAGGTATTTTCCCCCTGTACCTACAGGACTGGAAATAGCGTCATCCTTGAAAAAAAAATGAGACAGTTCATGTCCTTCCTTGTTAGGTGTGAAACCTCACTGGCAAATGTACTACACTAAGTCTGCTGAAATGCTTTCTGAATCATTGAGCTGTTTAATTTAAACAAGAAAGTACATTTATAGGGCAGTGCATACCAAACTATGAGCATATGCACTCTTCTTGTATTTACTCTGCACATTTTGTGGAAACATGAGAGTTCCAGAGTGGAACTGAAAGTGTAGATTAGATTATACGATTTTTCTGCATTAAAGCTATCTTTAAAAGGCGTTGAAAACGTCCACTGGTTCCTCCACCTTCCCAAGCAAACTATCTGAGTAGTAACAGTGTTCATAAAAAGTACTGCCTCATCACAGCTGATAGACCTGATGCCCTATGTCAATACTAATCATTAGCATCATCTAGTTACCATTTTTATGTCTGAATCCAGACTTCTGATGAGCTTTACTATTAATGTTTGATCTACTTTGAAATGGCTGATCAGAATCATAAACTTAAAAACTCTCGCATTTACTGTCAATGATTTTATAACACCCTGAAATGGAATAGACTGGGTTTTTTAATAACACGTTCTAATAATTGCATTAATACAACTATGTTAAATGTATTGAAATTCAATACAACTTCAGTTTGATCTGATAATCTGAACAAGGTGCTGGTTGAAATGAATTTCTGATTGGTGCTTGGCTCACATTTCCAGAATATACAATGAGCATTCTATCAGAATCATAATTTTAAAGGCTCTTTAAACTTCTGTGATATCCAGGTTTATATTAGGTTCTTTCTGAAAATGTAAATGTGGTAGTTGATTCTGCTACTCCTTCGTACCTTGCAATTATCTTGAATCCTTTACCAGTTATAGTCAATCAGATGCTGTATTGACTGCAGAAGAGATTTCAAGAACTGCCTCACAGCTATTTCTCATTATAATCAAAAGGGTATGTTTTGTGATGAGCTCTGTGGTTTCAAATGGAGTTTTGGAAAAAGGGCTTCTCGTTTGTAGACAAAATTCAGTCTCAAGGGTTTTTTGTTTTTCACAAGTTGCCTCTGAATGCATTTTGATTTTCAAAATTTAGGATGTTTATTCTAAATGACACTTGAGCATTTAATTTTAGTTATTTATCACATATATGAAAAATCTTCAATAAAATTACCCAAGTTTCATATAGCTGATCTGAACTGGGAAACAACATTTACAAAAGGCATGAAACATCCACACCCACATGTGAAGAGTATTTAATTGCTACTGATTTTGTGGTTGGTGAATTTTTTTGTTTGCTTGTTTTTGGCTTTTGTTTGTTTTGTCTTTGTTTTTATTTTTGTTCTAACACTATAGAATGTTATATAAGCGGACTTTTTTCTTCCTACTACCCCTATATAATATTTTAAAGTGGATGTTTATGCAATTTACAAACAAGCATAGATAGTGACAGATGAAGTGTGTTATTAACATTTAACTCTATCTACATGACTTTTGAGATTTTCCTTCTTATTATCACACTCAAAAAGATCTGCTTCTGCTCTCAGGGGACATCCTAAAGGTACTGATATATCAAAGAATTGAGTATGGAAGAGGACTTCAGGAATGTCATCTATTTCAACTGCCTAACTTCTCTGAATGAAACTTGATATATGTAATTTTTCAGTCATTTGTCCAACCTGTTTTAAAAAATTCCTAGTGCCAGAGACTTTGTGACATCCCAGGACAACTTACACTAGTAATTCACTGTTTCTGCAGATATAGGATGCTTCCTTGCTTTACTTGAAACTATATTTACATTTTTTTGCATGCTTTCTATAGCCATTCTATGTCTATCAGCTTATCCTGTAGTCATGTCACATAGTTCTCAACACCTTTCAAGCACTGAGTATCAAAGTGTCAGCAGAGGCTTTGCTGAGTACACTGGAGATGATATTTTACATCACAACCTCTGACCTTGCTAAAGCGTCCCAGGATAATATATGCTTTTCCTGAACCAGTTTAACAGAACTTACTCATTTACAGCAGGGCTTACTCATTATCAGCTCTTTGGAAATTGTTTTCTCCATATTTTCTAAACAGTTATTGCCAATCCTGCCTAAGTATGTGCCAGGTAGCTAAATTAATGAATCATCAAGCCTCTGCAATGCATGAAGTTACTCTTCATGAATTTATTATGGATAGCTTGATGCACTGGATTTTACTTTTCCAGACAGGTTCTCAGGAACACTGTCTCAGTTTGAAAGATATGTCTGCTAAGGAAGGCAGGAACCTCCTTTGGAATAGAAAATGTAAACCTCCCCCTTCTGAGTTATTACCATTTTGAAATTGAGGGGATCTCAGACAAAGATATGACAATACGACCAACAGTCCTTTACTAGTGTGTATAATAAATCACCAACCCCGGCATAAACTCCAAACATAACCGGAACTCAGCTCCAGCCATCCTGGTACTTTACTAGTGTGTATAATAAAGCAAACAAGCACCACCAACCCCGGCATTAACCCCAACCAGAACAGGAAGCCAGCCCCAGCCATCCTGGTTCTTTACTAGTGTGTGTAATAAAGCAAACAATCACCACCAATCCCGGCATTAACCCCAACCAGAACAGGAACCCAGCCCCAGCCGTCCCGGCCGCGGGTGCTATCCCCGGTGCGGTTCCAGGCTCGGCCAGCAGGGGCGCTGCTGGCTCCCGGCGGGCAGGGCAGGTGCGGTGACTCCCCCGTGCCTGCAGGGGGCGCTGTGGCCGGGCTGGGGCAGCCCGCGGTGATGGCGGCTGGGCCTGGGCGGGCAGGGATGGGAGAGAGGCGTTGATTCACAAAGCCTGGGGCAGCCGATCCCGGGACCCAGCAGCACTCTGGGAACAGCAAGCTGGGCTGGCAAGATGAGCAAAAATCTCAGGGTGGTAGGCAAGATGTATCAGAAGCTTACTGAGCTGTGGCTGGAACCACAGGACCTTCTAGCTGGGCAAGGGGTGCTAGGCCCAAAAGCAGCAGAAAGGCAGCTCCTGGCTGGGGTATTGGGGCAGCAGCGAATTCCTTTCCCCAAGCCACAAGTCTGACCATCCTTCTCTGAAGCCCAGAGCGGGAGAGAGACTCACAGCTTCCCCTGTCCCTTTACCTGCCCAATTCCTGTGGTATCTCTGTCCCTTGAACAGAAACTTGAAGAGAAAAAGAGATATAGCCAGATGCTACACTCCAATCGTGACTTCAGCCATTTCTTTTGATTTTCTTAAGTACCCAGTAGTTAGTTTCCTAATAACTTATGGGAAAAAAAATCTTTAAGTAAAAAAGAAAGAAACCCAATTCCCATCAAACACCAATAAATTCTTTAGGCGCGCTTTATGTTTAAATTCTATTCTCCACTATATCTGTACAGTTATCTGTGAATTTGTAGAAGGGCTACAGGGGTGGCTTCTGGACAAGCCGATAGAAGCTTCTCACATGTCTTATAGAGCCAATGCCAGATTGATCCAAGACCATGGCCATCATCAGTCTCTGGGACAATATATTTAAGAAGCAGGAAAAAGTTATTGTGCAGGAACAACTGTGGCCAGAGAAGAGAGGAGTGAGAATGTATAAGACAGCTCTGCAGATGCCAAAATCAGTGAAGAAGAGAGAAGTGTTCCAGGTGCTAAAGCAGAGTTTTACCTGAAGCTTGCAGTGAAGACCATGGTGAGAAAGGCTGTCCCCCTGCAGCCTGTGGAGATGCACAGGTGAGCAAACAGATGTGCCTGAAGGATGCTGTGACTCCATGGGGAAGACTGTGCTGGAGCAGGCTCCTGCCAGGTGCTGTGGCCCTGTGAAGAGAAGAGCNAATGTATAAGACAGCTCTGCAGATGCCAAAATCAGTGAAGAAGAGAGAAGTGTTCCAGGTGCTAAAGCAGAGTTTTACCTGAAGCTTGCAGTGAAGACCATGGTGAGAAAGGCTGTCCCCCTGCAGCCTGTGGAGATGCACAGGTGAGCAAACAGATGTGCCTGAAGGATGCTGTGACTCCATGGGGAAGACTGTGCTGGAGCAGGCTCCTGCCAGGTGCTGTGGCCCTGTGAAGAGAAGAGCACACAATGGAGTGAGTTTTCTGGCAGGACTCGTGACCCTATGGGGGACCCACACTGGAACAGGCTGTTCCGGAAGGGCTGTATTCCATGGAATGGACCTACACTGGAAGAGTTTGGAAAGAATTGCAGCCTGTTGAAAGGACTCATGTTGGAGAAGTTCCTGGAGGACTGTCATCCATGGGAGGGACCTCATGCTTGACTAGGGTAAAGAGAAAGACCCAATGGTGATAAACAAACTATAACTTCCATTCCCCATCCCCTTGTGCTGNGCTGTGGCCCTGTGAAGAGAAGAGCACACAATGGAGTGAGTTTTCTGGCAGGACTCGTGACCCTATGGGGGACCCACACTGGAACAGGCTGTTCCGGAAGGGCTGTATTCCATGGAATGGACCTACACTGGAAGAGTTTGGAAAGAATTGCAGCCTGTTGAAAGGACTCATGTTGGAGAAGTTCCTGGAGGACTGTCATCCATGGGAGGGACCTCATGCTTGACTAGGGTAAAGAGAAAGACCCAATGGTGATAAACAAACTATAACTTCCATTCCCCATCCCCTTGTGCTGCTCAGGGCTAGGAGGTAGATGTTGAGCCCATGAAGAAGGATGGGGTGTAGGGAAAGTATATTAAGATTTGCTTTAATTTCTCATTTCCCTATTCTGATTNTCCGGAAGGGCTGTATTCCATGGAATGGACCTACACTGGAAGAGTTTGGAAAGAATTGCAGCCTGTTGAAAGGACTCATGTTGGAGAAGTTCCTGGAGGACTGTCATCCATGGGAGGGACCTCATGCTTGACTAGGGTAAAGAGAAAGACCCAATGGTGATAAACAAACTATAACTTCCATTCCCCATCCCCTTGTGCTGCTCAGGGCTAGGAGGTAGATGTTGAGCCCATGAAGAAGGATGGGGTGTAGGGAAAGTATATTAAGATTTGCTTTAATTTCTCATTTCCCTATTCTGATTTTATTGATAATAAATTAGATTAATTTGTCTGAGTCATTTTGTTTGTGAGCATTAATTGGCAAATGATTTGTCTTTGCCCTTATCACAATCTACGAGCCCTTCATTGTGTTTTTCTGCCTCTGGACAGGTAAAGTGCAAGGTGGTAGAGCTGGTCTTGGGCTCCTGGTGTCCAGCCACGTTCACTCTACCACAGAAGACAAGTAAATATCTCTTTACTATTACAGTACACACATGCCATTCATAAAATACTGCATAGGTACAGATCCACTACAGGTTGCTCATACAATATATTTTTTAATTAGGTGCTTTACTTCAGACTTCAAACCCTTCAGTCTCAACACATTCTCAACATAATCTTTAATGGCTTTAGTTATCATCACATACTGTACTAAATATGTATAATAAAATTAATTAAAATTTCTTAATTACCCATTGTTTTAGTCAGTGAATTCTGCCAGCTGTAGTTCATATGTCACAGAGGCAGCACGCTTGTGCATACACTTCTCTTGAATTTCACAGGTTAATTCATTACAATTGTACATTACAAAATAAGATAGTGATTCTACAGTTTAAAATGCTTCAGTACAGATTCTCAGTGATAGAATATTGACAATTACATTGTGTCTCTGTCTTCCTTCTTAATTCTCTAAAGTACTGATGTATGTATAAAAGCTACATAAAACTTTGAATGGCATATATTAAAAGATTAATTCAACAATATCTTAGTCTATGCAATGGTTTCCTATTAATCGGATAATTATAACAAATTAATTTAGTTGAAATGTCACAGATACTTGCCATTAGTGTGAATACTAAAAGTGTACCAAAAAATGTGACATTAGATGTATTCACAGCTAAAGGAGAATAACACAACTTGCTTATGAAAAACAAATGACACAAAAAAGAAAAAAGTTTATGCCAAAAAATATATTCTACATGTGTGCAAGAAGGCAGCATATGTCCAGATGTAAAGACTTTGTAAGAAATTCCAGAGCCATGGGAAGTCTTGTATTCATCAGGTACCTTGGACTTTCTAACCTGTCCTCTGTTCACTAATCCAGCTTTCTTAGGATTCAGTTTGGCATTCTGAGCTCCTAAGTATACTCAAACAGATCTAACTCCTTCTATAAAATTCCTAGAGAAATGTTTTCTATCCTGTATCAAAATTCATTATTGTGTGCCCAGATTGGACAAAAGTTCATCCTGGATCAGGAACAGGCTTGAATTTCAATAGTCAAGATTTTTATGGTTACTGCAGGAGTTTTGTGTACTTAGAAAGCTAAATAACTCAGAATTTAAAAAAAAATAGAGGCATTTTAAATTCTAAATTTCCAAATACTATTTTCATTTTACTAGACTATCTTTTAGTGACATAGCATGTGCCCAGTTGATAAAAGTAAACCTGAAACTATTTGAATTGTTGAGAGAGATGATAGGTAGGTAGGTAGGTAGATAGATACATAGATAGATACATAAATATCATTGCAGATTCCTCAGACATAAATGATTTGCTATTTTTTTTCAGTTAATAAATAATAAAAAACCTTAACTTTATTAATATCTTTGAGTTCCTTGGACTGCATGTAGACTTAATGAATTCTAGGTGACATCTTTCCTGTATTTGAAAGACTGAGTTTTCGAATAAGTTTGAGAAAATGTGCTGTTTAGATATGCTGAAAAAGTTTATTCTGTCAAACTAGTTACATGTTTCAGCCCGTGTTTGTTTCAATTCAGTGTTTTATTAATTGCTGATAGTTTTACTGTTAATGCTTTGTTCTGTGCATCCCTGTACTTTCCCTAAGTTGGTTTGTTCTTGGATTGTATCCATCCCTGAAACTACCCTTTATGGTATTCCCCGCCCTTTGTTCCAGTTCCTTCCCAATCAGTCATTGTCGCCTTATCCCTTGTTCTGGCACCTTCCTTGTCACTCCAACCCTGAACCAATCCTTTGAGTGTACCTCTCCTTGGGCATTCCTGGGTGTTTCCCAAACCTGGACACCCCATTGGACCATGTGACCTGCCCTCTTCTCCCACCTATCCTGGTTGGCCCCAAAGTTATGATGTAACCCCGCTCACTCCTCCCCTAAGGATTCCCCATTGGTTATTTTTTTGTATCCACTCCCCAGCTGTCAATTGTATAAAATCTCATGCACAGAAATACTTGGGGGTTTTTGTTCCTGAATCATTTGGCTCTGTAATGCTTGCCTTGGTGGACCCTCCTTATAAAAAGCCTTCTTCTTCACCCGATCCCTGCTGGTAGGATACTCTGCATCATAGAGCAAGTGGCTCTAAAGGTTCTGCCACTGGTACTAACCCATACCTTGGCAGTTCCCCACTCCTGGTGTGACGCTGGAGAACCAGTGGGTTGCGTCAGTTACAAGGCAAGCAAATATGGTAGAATTTTTTTTCAGACTTTGTAAGTTTTTGTATGTAGCATAACAGTGCTCTTTCTGCACTAATTTGAATATAAGAATGTATTTGATTTGACTATAAACTATTATTTTTATTTTTAAGTTAATTAGATTAACTGTCTTGTATATCTCAGTGCTGCATCAAAATAACGTAGTTAAAAATCCTGTTATAGTCCTTTATAAGAGGAACCCAGAAAGAAAAATCTACCACTAGTTAATACAGTAAAGCCATGGCAAATTTCTGTTTTAGCTGAAACAATGTCAACTTCTGCTTTGATGTGTTTATGGTAAAAGAAGAAGAAAACATTAGGCAGCCTGAACATACAGGTTGTATGTATACACATGCTGTATTTACAGCTGCGGCTTGTCCGAGGAAATAAGTGACTCAAAATAGCAAGAGAATCACAATAACGATATACAAATCCCATTGACCTCGTAGTTTAATGCAAATTATTTATTATAAATAAGATTCATTGGTGTTTAATATTGCAAAGAAGTGATGGGGTTCTGAACAAGTGGATAAAAGCCACTGTGCACTACATCCACACGTTTGCAGCTCACTGGTGTCTTAGGCTGTTTTCCCACCCATTTGCTATGGCTGGTCATGTGTCAATGACATTGTGTCATTTTCATGAATGTCATCTGAGTTCTGTTGTTATTGCCATAGATGGATCAATGCCTAACATCATGCTAAGCAATAGGAAATAAACCTGAAGTTATTTGAAGTCTGTACCCCAGAGAACCTGAATTTTAGGGTTTTTTTAAGCATGCACATTTGCAAGACTAAAGAAATAAATATTTTTTCTCAGTATCTCATTATTATCTTTTTTTTCTTCCTGGGTAGGTTTTTCTAGCTTTTAACAGTGCACTGCCAAGCTATAGCCTTGGAAGGGTATTTGTCTCAGAGCAGAAGTTTTACTGCTATTCCATTTGAATACTTACCAAACATTTACTTCTTGTAACACCGTAGCATGCTCCTATGGGACTGGAATGCAAGGGAATTTAACCAGCACACAGCATAAACTGCAGATGACTTTTTTTTTTAATTTGGATATGTCAAATAACACCCCCAAACACAATCTTAGTATCATGCAAAAGAATCAGAAGTACCTGAAAATACTGAGGTGATTATTTTTCTCTCAAAATATCAGGAAATTTATTTTGTTAAAAAGAAACGGATTTTGATTCTAAGACCTAAAGCTGGTAAAACGTATATGTCTTTAGTATCTCACAGGGTTATCACACCAAAGCTACTTCTGCTAGCATTTTTCAGGTTGCTGAAGAGGAGATCATCTAAGCAAGGGAACCTTTATTCAGATTTGAACTCTTCATTCAAGGAATAAGACTTTAAATTTTTTTGTTGCAACATTCTATGACTAAGAAATACTGTACAATTTTGCTGAAATTATGATTTTTTTAATTTAAAAGGAATAACACCTTTTTTATTACTGATCGTTGCTTGGGGACCCTCACAACTTTTCTATGCCCTGATTTGAACACTTTCATATGTGCATGGAAACCTTGCCTGTAACATAGTGGAGATGTCTGACTGGTCCATTCAGGAATAGGATAAGGATTTCACTGTGCTGTATTGAGTATTGAATTTGTATGTGAGATTATTTATTCAGTGTGAAGAACAGTTTCTAAAATCAACAGATTAAATTTTTCCATTGGAAAACAACTAAGGCAAGCCATAGCAGAGATGATTAAACTAGGTTCAAAATCTACACTCCACATTGATGCTAATAATGGTAACACAGAAATGAATTATATTTTGCATTCCTCAAATAGAATATATGTGAGCTGAATAATAAAAGGCTGTTAAAGTATATTCATTAGGACTATTTACATGGGCAAATACTATGCAACATAGAAAAATGGAAATTAAAAATTGATTTTCATAGTCACGTGGATGAAATGAAATTCTAAGTTGTTCACATTAACTGAAATATTCCTTTAATTTCAAAATATAACAGAAAATAAATCAAGCCACACCTATACATTTATATATTAGCTAAATCTCTCTCAAGAGTTCTTATTAACCAGTGCAAAAACCATGTGATTTATAAATTGGTAACTCTAGACTCTGTATCTGCTGAGCATGGATTTTCACACTACAATTTCTTTCAAATTTTTCCAGAGGAAAAAATTGTTGTTCTCATCCTGTCAAAGAGTTGTTTAAAGCCGATCTCTATATTTAGCACAGTTCTCTGACATTTTGACCAATATTTTTATACTTTTAGGCATGATATTCCTGCTGTTTACAGCCAAACAGGATATAAAGATCTCACATCATCAAGCAAAATTTTTTCCTCATTATGCCACTTGTATATTTCGTTAATGTAAGAATTCCTGTGCCATTGATTGGCAGCTCATATATTACTATTAATTCTAATGTAAACACATGCACAGACACATCATGAGCAAGTGGATGGGTCTTGAACAGACCTTGAAGTCCTTTCCAGTTTCTTTCAGTTTAGAAGTACATAAATTTGAATACGTTTGTGATTAGAGATGAAATATATGACTGTATGCTGGGATTTTTTTCACTTCAGTGACTTGTGGCTGTCTATTTCCCTATGCAATATATCAGAAAATAGAGCTATCCCATGTGCCTGAGGCTTAATCTTATCCTTGGCATGAGCAGATCCCAAAGCCAAATACTTGAAAATTAAGTTTCACTTCTTCCCTAGTGGTTGTATGTAGACAAGTGCATTATGATCCATTTGTATAAATGATCTTCAAATAACTGTCAGTAAGAGTATGTTTAAACATTGCAATGAAACTTCCTAAGCAGATCAGATTACAGGAGCAAGCTGTCAAAGAAAGGAAGTTATCAGGTAAGCAAAACTCTTCTTATGTCTTCTATGACCACAGGGAACAGTCCTATCTGTTGAATTTCTAAAGCTGTAGTATCTTGCTCTAGGGAGAAAGAACAAATGATGGAGAATAATGCCAGATTTCTTGGGACCTAGGAAGCTGGTCCCTAAGGAAGCATGCAGCAATGCTTCAAATATAATTTAGAGAAACACAGAGTATTCTGAGTTGGAAGGGGCCCACAGGATCATTTAAGTCCAGCTTCTAAATGAATGACTCCAGGGGATCATACCCACAATCTTGGAACTACTAATGCCATGCTCTAAACTAACTGAGCTAATCTCATAATACTAGTGCAGACTGAAAGCTGAAGTTCTGCTTCTTTGGAGGATCAATAGGGATAAACTAAATATTTTGTTAGAAACAGTGTAGATATTTTTTAGACTTTTAAAGAATAAGAATTCAGAGAGTTAAAATGGTGCTTGCAGTGCATACACGCACTGTGCCAACTGGTGCTTGATCTCTCTGATACTTAGTTATTTTAAACTGGCAATCTATCTAGCTCTAGAGACACTTCTTAGATGGATTTATGTTTTAATTACTCTCCAGGTTTGCCCTTACACATTACCTTGTGTCACAGGTACAGTACTTAATCTTAACAGAATGTCTGTAGTTTGAAACCGATCCCATCTCATCTCTTTCAGCTATGGCAAACTGACTCTGAGCCAATGCTCTATGGGCAAGCTCCAGTTGCCAGTTCATCACCCCTCTAAAGACTGAATAATTTGCATGACTACAGGGATGCTGAAATAATCTCAGAGGATGGGCACAATGATAGTTCTTAACAGGCAGTATGTATCTGACCCTAGGACAAGCCTACACAAAAGTCCTGTTTAGAGAAGTGGTATTTTGATGGCATCTGCCCTGCTCTAACATTATCTGATTTTGATGTGTGCAGGGAAAACAAAGTGAGGTACCAACAACTGTCATGGGGAAGGGAGTACCAAAAATTCTGGACTACAATTGACCTTTCGCAGTGGTTAGGTAGGACAAATACAGCTGAATATTAACAGCTTTACATTTCTGCAACAAGTGATGTACTTGAAGAAAGCTAAAAATGAATTCAGCAACCATTGTTTCACTTTAATAATGTAGAAAGTCAGAGTGTCCTGGGATGGTGTGACAATGAGGCCTGTGGTGACACATATGGACATCTAAATTAGAAAGAAAAAAATTTGGGAAGACAGTGTTGCCTCAGTGTAAGAAATCCATGGTTGTCTGAGTCATTCAGGAGACTGAAGCATGAGGAAGCTGGTCTGTCAGACTGGGCTTGGAATACCTGCAACTAGGGTCAGGGCCCAACTTCTTGAAGTCCCTAATGTTGGTTTTGGCTAGTTGTGAATAGACTTCGTATAGCGTGTGGAATGATGCAAGAAAAAGCAAGAAGAGCCAGGAGATCAATATCTGACTCTGTTCCTAGTGTCACTTGCAAAATTGTGGGTGCTTTGATCATGGATTGGTTTCCGTGACACCAGGCCTGGCAACAGATGGGGTACACTTGTAAAAAAGGACGAAAAGAAACTTGTTCAGGATTTAACAAGACTCATTGAGAAAATTTTGGACTAGATCTGAAGGAGAAAGGGATAAAACTAGGCTTGCTAGAGATAAGCCTGGGGACAGCATGACGCTGAGGGATCGTATGCTTCCAAGGCAGCTTGTGCAGCCATCTCAATAGATGTAGAGACCATGGAAGAGCTAAGACATGAGGGCTGTTGATACATTAGAAACCACAGATGTGCCTGAGAATGGTGACACAAGCATTAGAGCTCCTCCCCCCGGAAAGGTGGCAGGATTAATATCCCAAATGAGTTGCTTCTACACCAGTGCACACAGCATGGACAAGAAACAGAGGGGCTGGAAGCCACTGTCACAGCATACTGTGACATAGTCAATCAACATCACAGAATCATGGTGTGACACACTGGTGTCCTAAACTGGTCAGCCCTGGCTAGCTCCTGGACCCAGTAGTTGAGAGAGGGCTCCCCTGGGAAGTCACACTGAGTGCAGCTAGAATGCCTGCAGAGGGTACAGCGAGATGCTCTCCATAAGGCTACGCTGTGCTGAGGAGTGGGACAAGGATGAGGGACGAGCTGCCTGTATTTTGTTCCAGAAAGTTTATTCCCAGGAGGGGACAGAGAGAGACGAACTCACGGAGCATTACTGTGCGGGGATTTTATACGCATAGCTGGGGAATGGGTACAACCATTGAGGGGAGTACAAAGAAATGTGATAATGGTGTGATGTTCGCGTGAGGGTTGCATGATGGGTCAGGATTGGACAAGGGGAAAATTGTTAGGGAAAAATCTGGAACAAGGGGAAGGGAGAGTCCATACAAGGGAGAACAGGAGAATGGCTACGGGGGATTGGTAGATAATGAACTTCTCAACAAAAGTAGTAAACACCTTGGGAATACACCAACTGAGGGAACCTGGGGGGAGGAACATAGGAATATGCAACTGACAATTTAATAATATAAAATACATAAAATACTCAACAAAACATGCACTGCAACAGTAGTGGGATGATTCAGGCAACTGAAATGTTTCAACAGAAGGCTATGAACTCTTCAGAAGGGATAAGCTAGGAAGGAGGTAGGGTAGCCCTGTGTGCTAGGGAGCGCTTTGACAGTCCAGAGCCTAATGAAGGAGACAATAGGTTTGAGTCTTTATGGATTGGGGAGTCAGGGAGAAGGTTTAGAGGGCAGATATCCTGATTAGAGTCTGCTATAGACCATCCAACCAGAAAGGAAGGATGGAGACAAAATATTATGAGTAGCAGGGAGAGGTCTCATGATCATTGGACTACCTTATTTTCCTGGGAGACTTCAGCTTAGAAGATGTTTTTTGGCAATACAACACAGCTGAGAGGAGGTTTCTGGACTATGTGAAAGTAACTTCCTGACACAGCCAGTGAGGGATCCAGCTGGGACATGTTTGTGAACAGAATGGACATGCGATTGATATGAAGGCTGGAGATAATTTTGGGCACAGCACCTATTATGTTTTTTATTCTCAGAGAAATAAGGAACAGATTCAGCAAAAGTGATACCTTGGCTTTTCAGAGGACAAACTTAGGCCTAGGAGACTTGTTGAGAGATTCCCTTGGGAGGGATTTATGAAGGGCAAAATAGTCCATGAAATTTGGACATTCTTTAAGAAGGAGATCCTAAAGGCTCAGGAGCAGGCTGTTCCAATGTGCTAAAAGGTGAACTATTTGGGCAGTAGACAAACTTGACTGAATGGTGCACTTTGGCTGGAAGTGAGGAGTATAAAAAGAAACCTGGGGGTCCTGGTCCATGGCAAGTTGAATGTGGGTCAACAGTACCCTGGCAGTCAGGAGGGCCACCTGTGTCCTGGGGGCATGTTCTGGTTTGAAAAGTAAAACCAATGAGAGACTCCAAGTCAGAAATACAATTTATTAGGAAAAGGGAAAATAAAACAAAAAGGAAACAAAAATACATGCAATAAGGAAAAAGAAAATCACTGACAGAGTCAGAAGGCACCCTGACACCCTGTTGGTCAGGGTGTTTGCAGCAGTCTACTTGCAATGGTGGCTGCAGTCCTCCTGGAGTAGCAGTTGTGGCTCTGTTGAAGCAGTGATCCTGGAG
>VZTB01003750.1:71424-90574 GCA_013397245.1 Thryothorus ludovicianus
ATGGCAGGGCACCAGGCACAGCATGGCCAGCTGGGCAATGGAGGGGACTGTCCTGCTGTGCTCTGCACTGGGGCAGCCTCACCTCCAGTGCTGGAGGCAGCTCGGGGTGCAACAGTATAAGGAAAACCACAGTTATTAGAAAGTCCAAGGGAGGACTCTGAGGATGGTGAAGGGCCTTGAGGGGAAGTTATACAGGGGAGTGGCTGACATCACTTGGCTTCTAAACCCTGGAGAAGAGGAGCCTGAAAGGAGACTACATCACAGTCCACAGCTTCCTCATGAGAGAAAGCACTGGGGCAGGCACTCATCTCTTCTTCCTGGCAGCCAGTGACAGGAATTGAGGAAATGGCCTGAGGCTGTGTCAGGGGAGGTTTATATTGGATATCAGGAAAAGGTTCTTCAACCAGAGGGTGGTTAAGTACTAAAATGGGCTCCCCAGGGAAATGGTTGCAGGACCAGCCTGGCAGAATTCAAGAAACATTTGAACAATGCTTTTGAGCACATGGTGTGATTCTGGTACATCTGGGGATGGTCCTGTGCAGGGCCAGGAGTTGGACTCAATGACCTTGTGGGTCCCTTCCAAATTAGGTTATTCTATGGTTCTACAATTCTATCAAATTTTTTGACCTTGTAAAAAAGAAAGTCAGGAGGACTATCGTCAGGAAGTTAAACAAGGAGGAAATTAGAAACACAAAAAGCAGCTGAGAACTCAATCTGGCTACTGTAGTAAAAGACAATAAAAAATGTATCTGTAAGCATATTAGTGATAAAATGAAGTCTAAGGAGAATCTTCATTATTGGATGTGAGGGGAAATAGAGTAACAAAAGATCAGGAAAATGTTGAGGGCTTGAGGTTCTTAATGCTTTTCTCAGTCAGTTGCCTCAGTCTTTTGCCTCAAACCAGTTGTTCTGTGAGGATGCAGCCCCCTAAGGTGGAAGACAGGGATGGGGAGCAGAAAGAAGCCCCCAGGAGTCAAAGATGAAATGGTCAGCAACCTGCTACACCACTTAGGTACACACAAGTCTACAAGTCTGAGTGGGACTCAACTAAGGGCACTGAGGGAGTTGGTGGAAATGCTTGCTGAATTATTTTGCATCTTTTAGAAGCAGTCCTGGCTAACCGGAGAGGTTTCAGGTGACTGGAAGTTGGCAAATGTGACACCTATCAGCAAGAAAGGCCAGAAGGATTGAGAAACTGCAGACCTGTTTTTCTGTACTGAGGTGATACAGCCCACTGAGCCATAGGCTAGCTCAAGAACATCGGCACTGTGGCAGGTGTGGGGAGCAGCTGTGGCATGGGATTTCTGCCAACAGCTGAACGTTCAGATCCACTTACCCTACAGTGGAAAGTTTCTCACAGTAGTCAGGGGTTGGTTATAGGAAAAGGAGGAAGCTCTTTGTTGCTGAAGTTCCAACAGGGAAGGTTTATTGGAACTAAAGGAGTCAGGAACAGAAGAACCCTGACCATTACTGTGCATGGAATTTTATACAGTGGCAGAGCTAAGTGTGGATACCAAACACAAGCCTATTAGGGATCAGTAGGGGTAGAGTGAAGAGGTAACAGCATTTCTTTGGGGCCAACTGGGGCAAGTGGGAGGAGAGGGCAGATCATATACCCCAATGGGGCACTGAGATTTGGGAAACACCCAGGAATGCCTAGAGGGAGGTATGCTCAAAGGATTGGCTCAGGATTGGAGTGACATGGAAGGTGCCAGAAAAAGGGGCAAGGTGACAGCGATTGATAGGGAAAGAGCTGGAACAAGGAGTAGGGAGATATCATACAAGGTAACTTAGGGGAGGATGCATCTTCAGGAATAAACCAACTTGGGGAGAAGATGGGGGAACATAAGAACAAACCATTAACAGAAAAACATTTACAATAAAACAATTCAGTGAAATAAGTATGGCCTGCAACATCTAGGAAGGCCATGGAGTGCCATCATACGGCTAGTGCAGGACAAGCCAGCCAGGCTTTGGCTTGTGGAAGACAAGCCCTGTTCGATCAACCTGATCCCCTTATATGACAGAGTGACACACTTAGTGGACAAGAGAAAGGCTGTGGATTTTATGTACCTATAACTCACTAAAGCCTTTGACACTCTCCCACAGCATCCCCCTGAAGAAACTATCTGCTCATGGCTCAGACAGGCACACTGTTAACTGGGTAAAAACCTGGCTCTGTGGCCAGGCCCTGAGAGTGGTGGTGGTGGGTGGTTACATCCAGTTGGTGGCTAGTCACCAGTGGTGTTCCCTGAAAAGAATAGGCCAGGAGACCAGCTCCTCTCAAATGACTTTGATTAGGATCAGCTCTTGGGTGGGGGCCGGAGGGGTTATGCACACTGCTGCTGGTCCCGTCGACAATGCGGAAGAGGAGGCATACAGCAGCTTTGTCGCAGAGGCAGAGCTGGGGCTTCCATCCTTGCAAGAGTCCTCAGGAAGACACTTACTGGCTCGGAGTCCAGGGGTGTCACTCTGGTCTAGTTCCATTTAGGTTATGGTGATGACACTTAACGGGTTCAAAATGTGATGAGAGGATTGCTTTACCTTTTCTTCATTAGGGCATGTTGTTGGTTTCTCTAGATGGCATGTGGACTCATTGTTCTAAAGGTATTTTTCTTCAGATGGGGCCATGCGCCTCTTCATTTGCATATCAGCGGTTGATGTCTCCTCCTCTTTAGTTGCGGGCGCCATTTTGGGGAGCAGCAGAGGCATTTCCCAGTTGAGTAGGGAAGGTACAGTTATTGACTGAACTAGGTAATTCTGGTAACTGAGGACAAGAATAACAAGGTAATTTATTCTGGTGATTAACATCAACAATTAACACTAGAACTAGCTTAACAAACTTAGGAACTTATTCTTAACAGCAATTAACATCAACTAGAACAGAACAATCAACAACCAATTCAACAAACTTAGGAATTTATTCTTAACATTCCCTAGGGCTGAGTACTTGGGCCAGTTCTGTTTAATATTGCTATTGATGATCTGGATGAATGGATTGAGTGCATCCTCACTAAATTTAAAGGCAACACCACATTGGGAAGGACTGATGATCTGCTGCAGGGCAGCAAGGCCCTGCAGAGTGATCTGGACAAGATGGATGAATAGTTTGAAGAAAAAAAGAAAATATTTGGTTTTGCCCTTGGGTTTGTTTGGGTCACAGCAACACATAGGCTGAGGCAGGGTGGCTGGAAAACAGCACTCTGGAAAAGGACCTGGGGGTTCTGGTGATGGTGATTGAACATGAATTAGCAGTGCCAGTGCTGGCTTTACCAGCAATAGTGTCCAGCCAGGATCAGGGCAGGGATTGTCCATCGTAGGTGGCACACCCTGAATCCTGTGATCAGTTTGGGATTTTCACTAAAGGAAAAATGTTAGAGTGAGTCCTGAGAAGTTCAACAAAGTTGTTGAAGGTCTGAGGAAAAGTCTCAAGAGAAGCAGCTGAGAAATCTGGGGTTTTTTAGCCTGGATAAAAGAAAACTGATAAGGGATCTTTTAATTCTCTGCAACTACCTGAAAAGAGTTTGTAGTGAGCTTAGGTTTCTTCCTAAGTACCCAGCTTCAGAAGAAAAAGAAACGGCTTTGGCTTGCATCAGGGGAAGTTCAGATTGAACACTGGGAAAATTTTCTTCACCAAAAGGGTGGTTAGGCATGGGATCAGTATATGTAGGGCAGTGATTGAGTCACCTTCTGTAGGGGTTTTTAAGGGACCCATACATGTGATGCTTAGGGATCTAATTTAGTAGTCATCTTGGTTGTGTTAGGCTTATTGTTGGGTTGGTAATCTTAGAGGTCTTTTTCAGTGTAATTTATTCTATGACTCTATGCATGTGTATGTGTCTCAATGGGAGATTAGAAAAAATTATGATCCCATTTAGAGAATAAATTTTAGATTTTCTGCCCCTGAGACATTGCAGGTCCTCTAGCCCCAGTTCCTCTGTGGTAAAATTTGTGATACCTGTATCTATAACAGCTTTTTAAAAGGTGATCTATTTTAGACATCAGAAAGCCATTGAGGAGACAGGTGAAAAATCCAGACAGATAAAAACTCTCTTCATAGTTTTTATTTCCACTGTATTACTCTCTTTTGTGAAAGTAAATAATACATAGGGTTCTTTTCTTAGAGAAAAGCCAATCTTTTTTTTCTCTACTTCCTTTCATCCAGGTCTTTCTACTCTGGTTACATTTGCTTATTTTCCTGAGGGGTCAGTAGTGATTTTACTTTCAGACAGCTCTGGCAATGATAGTAGCCTAGTTACCTGAAGCTAAGGAATCCAAAATACCTCCTGATGCACCTACTGATAGGACAGTTACAATAGAGAGATTTGCCTGATGACAAAGTGTGAAGGATGAATCTCCTGTTCAAGTTTGCCCTAGGCCCCACATAGGGGAAAAGTTCACAGTTGGCCCTATCTTGGAGTCTGTCTGCTCACATGATGAAACACCTAAGTGAGATGAAAGGAGTACATCAGTTGGGCTGGGATGTTCAGTGATATTCTGGGAGGGTGCAGTTCCGTGGTCTTAACAAATATGTCTATTAACAAATATGACAGACTAAAAGAATTGAATCATTTGAACTGAAATAATTTAAAGTCTACATTTTCCCCAAACTCCATCAAGTAGTTTGCCTGTGCTTGGACTAGAGCCTTCTGGCACTACATCTTCTTGTCTTTTTCTTAAAACACATTTCTCTCCTCATCTTGGTATCTGGAGGAAAGAAAGAAGAGGTAGTACTAATCTAAATTAAATGTAACTAATAAGCAGTATCCATTTGCTTTTTTTAAAAAGGTCAGAACAGTAAGCATCAGGCAAAGGGTCTGTTTTGTTTGTGATCAAAGTACAGAAAAAAGAATTACATAAATCAGATAGATCTGTGCTGACTCAAATGTAAACAGAACTGGAAATGTGTTAACCAATAAAAGACTTTCCAAGATTTTCCCTATCAGGTAAAAGAAAAGTATTTGTTCTTTATCCCATAGCAATGAACCAGGTGTCAGAATCTCATTGTGATCTGTCCATTAGGCAAGTGGGATTCTCTCAAATCTCACAGATGAAGTGCCAGGCTGAAATCAAAGTCTCAGTGTGACCTTCCCATTAGGTGAGTGGGATTCTCTCAAATCTTACAGATGAAGTGCTAGGCTGAAAACAGCCTCCACAATAGGTGCACCCTTTGCTTTTAACCTTTTTCCAAGGCACAACTGTAATCTAACCAGGGCAAGCAAGATGCACAGGGATGGAATTTCTGGACTGAGAAGGTGAGCTATATCAGAAATAATCTGTTATTTTAACTTGCTATTTTTATTATAACTTACCTTTAGTGTGCATTGCATCCAACTCTGTCACTGCACATTGATGGAGTTTGTCCTGTGGGAATCATAGAGTCCCACATAGGTTTATGGAGCTGGCTATGGAGACTAGAAATCTGCATGTGTCTGCTCATTTGTTTCATTCTAACTGTCCCCTCCCCCCCCCCGCCCTTTATTTTTCCCCAGAATTCTGTATGTAACTTCCAGTTCTTCAATTTCCTTATATTCTGTGTCAGTGTCCAAGTGTCTATGCGTGCTAGTCCTTGAAAGTTGTTATTACACCTGGTCCATTCCTATTATCTAGCCACTAGAAGGCTTCCTGTGAGCTTCTTAGGAACATATTGGACATATTTTGGGTCATCTCTTACCAATTATCTTTTTAATATTCTTGCTCTCTCTACCCTTTGACCATTCACTGCCTATTTCTATCTTGGGGAGAACTGTACTTGTGCAGGTGTTCTGCAAACAGACCAAAATGACAAGCTGTACACTGCTGCAGAGCAAAGATTTTGTATGTGTAAAGCAGGAAAATACTCCAATATTTACAGTTAATATAATTGAAACACAAAACAGGATAGAAGTTCAAGTGATATCAAAACTTCCTGGGGAAATGAAGAGTGATCATCAGTAGATGGAAATATTTACAAAAAAAGAAAAAAGGGAATGTATGAACAGATAAAATAAGTGATGAAACAAGAAAAAACATAGAAAATCATGCAGAAAGTATGATTGAATCCCACTTCTGCTGGGGTGGGTGATTTTTATCCCTCAGTTCTTCCAAATCTTCAGCTTTATTTTCTTAGGAAATAGGCACGATGAGTGAAGACTTTTTTTCAGACAGCCGCACTGAATCCATTCTCCACCACATAAAAAAGTAATTCATTTGAGCTACTGCTGTCTGTCATTGTGTTCTATTTTTTCTTTCTTATCACCTTGCTTAAACTTGAAGGAAGCAGAAAGTTCACCTATGTCATTTCAGCTGGCAGCTGAAATTCTTTCTCAGTTTTTTAATGGAAGCAAAAATAGTTCCCATGATCGAGCACTAGGTGTCCTGAGGCTTTCTTGGTTAGTAAATGGAGATGACAAGACTAGAATGTATTCAATCTGTTGCTGTCTCCTGGGCATCATTTATAGATTCTCTGTCAACCCACAAGATCCTCTATTACTATGAACAGTGTAATTAGTTTACAATTAAAGTTAATCACAAATCTATAAAAGGAGCTTCCAAATATTGACAATGATTAAGAAAGTGAAATTACCATATATAGCTAATTAATTCATGGTTAGAAAATTGTGAAAGGAAATGAATTCTTAAAGCTCCTTATAATCCTGGTAGCAGAAATTGCTCTTTCCTGCTTCCAGACTCAGCAATTATTTGTGTATCTCTGATATCCTAAAGGAGGTGATTAGGACAAAATATAAAAATAGTGTTTTCTGTCTACTTCAGTTCTCTTCTAAAAAGTGTGTTAAACCAGCACTTTCCTATGCGAAATATCAGTTATCTCCATGTATTCCAAGTTATCTTTCCACAGTATGGTCACCCTCCTGGGGCTGCAGAGAACACCTCAGAAAGGAAGACTAGCCAAATATAAAGTGTTTGGCTTAAGCAAAAGGTAGAAGAAGAACAAAATATTATTTTACTAATATTTTTCCATTTTTTACAGCCATTACTCAATGTCTTCCCCTTACAAAAAGTATGCCAACATGAAAATGGAATCTTCACATCTCTAAATTGTCATTCTTTATTTGCTTATTTGTCTTACCCTCCTGTTAGAGACTGAAGCCTTACTGTTTCAGACATTGTCCGAACAAGAAACAAAATGCTGGTTCTTGCCTCACAGTATCCCAAGTGGATATAGGCAGATGGAAGAATACAAGAAAGCAATGACAAAAGAAGGATGAGTGGCAACATGAATCTGCAGAATTGTATTTTGTGGGTTTGTTTTTTCTAATGGGTAGGAAAAAATAAGCAAATTTCAAATACATGATGCTAAGCACAAATGAAGTATGATAAGGATGCAATATTATGGGTGTTTATGGGAAAGTTTTGTCCTTCTGTAATGAGCAGTATGGGGAAAAAGCAGGAAAATGTTTATTTCAAAATATAGCGACTGAGGTAAGGATATATCATGGACCAGCCTGGATGAAATGTGATCTACCTAACTGCATGTATCAATAGGGTGTTATTAAACTATGGGAAGTACTGAGAGGGAAGACAGATCACTCAGACTTGATCTTAAAGACTGAAGAGAGCTTGTGAAAATGTTCAAAAAGAAGAGATGATACATTCCTGGGCAAACTGTCCTCCTGAAAAAAAGGCTACTAAGTACCAAAGGCTGCCAGTGGACTGTGGTGTTCTTGTATTGTCTGATTTCTTCGACTCACGAAGGGGTCATGGAGAAATGGTCAGCAGTTTAGGGTCCATTATTGGATCTGACAGCACAGATCATTGGTATAAATGACAAAAAAGCAATATGATAATTTTTACTTTTTTCCTTCTCTGTTGTGTGTGTGTGGTGTGTGTATGTGTATGCATATATGTGTCTTTTTGTGTATGGGTGTTGGTGGGGGGTGTCTGTTGGTGTGGTTTTTCTGTTTCTAACAGAGAAGTATATCCAGAACAGTTGTAATAACAGAAAATGGCTGATAGTGATAATTTCAGTGGTGTCAATCAAGAAAACAAAGGAGCATGTCTTATAGAATTTTACACAATGTAGTAATGCAAAGGGCATTCTTCATGGTGTTATTACAGTGACTGACCACTTGTGGTAAGCAGTGGTATGGACTCACATATAACTATTTAAAGATCTTTTAAGAAGTTGGTAAAAACTGAAAAATGAAAGATATTTCTAATATTCCCTTTTATTTCATTAAGGTGAAACTGTTTACCATGTGACTGAAAACAAGAGCTCTGTATATTGACGATTACATTGGAATTCCAGATGTTCAAGGTCATATTAGTTGGCACATCTGCTTAAAAATTCTTGAAGGAGCGGGTGGAGAATAATCTCCTAAGCAAGGTCTCCCACACTGTGGGGGGATAGACCTTCACGAGCTGGCATGGCATTTGCCCTCTAGCTGTCAGAGAAAGTCCTGCTGAAGGACCACATACACTCCAAGGAAGCCACTGTGGTAACTCTGTCTACTGCAGTATAGGAGGCAGAAACATATCTTCAAACCACTGCTGGCCAATGAGGGCTGCCCAAATATCTGCACAACTCCTTCTGCAAACACTCCAGAGCCCGGATTAGAACTGAAACCCATCATCCATCTTATTTGTCTTTGTGTTTGGAACAGAGGTTGTTAATCTAAAGCAAATTATGTCCACTTTAGGCAAGTGAGAAATCTTAATCTTTCCATTGTTACTGCTAGAAATGACTTCCAAGAAGATGTTGATAGCAACAGAAAATACAAAAATTGTCAGTACCACTACTTGTAACTCAGAGATTGCTTATCCCGAATTACTGCTAGGACTGATAGGCCTCTCATAGGTAATATGGACAGTTTATTTTGTTGGTTGGAATAGTCATAGTTGCCAACCCACACTCCATCATACTGCAGAAGTTATGACAGTCTGATGAATTTCCCAGATACTAAAGAAAAGGTAATTACCTTTTCTTTTAAAAAGTAAAATGAAGGACTTTGGGAATTACCCACCAACTTCAGTAACTGCTAAGATCATGGAAGAAACCATCCTGGAAGCAATGTTGAAGCATAGGGCAGTGATTAAAGACAGCAAATGAAGTGTCACTAAGGGAAAACTGTTCCTTCACAAATGTCGACTGACTGCATTACCAGACAAGAGAAGGGCAACTTATGTCATCTTCCTGGACATCTAAGAGATATTTGACAGTGTTTTTTCTACAAAATATTTTTACCTCTTAATTGTGGGGAGACAGGCTTGATGTAGATAAGGAACTAGCTGGATTTCCACATCCACAGAGTTAGCCAACGGCTCAATGTGCAAATGGAAACTACCAATAAGTAATTTGGTATGTCAAGGGGACGTACCAGGACCAGTACTGTTCATTACCCTTATCAATTACATCAATACCAGGATTCTGTGCGTTCTCAACAAGTTTATGGATGACACCAACCTGAGTGATGCTGTTGATGTGCTTGAGGTCAGAATGCCATGCAGGGAGACCTTGACAGGCATATCCAGCGCCCATGAATTCGAACAAGATCAAGTGCAAGGTGTTGCATTGGGTTGGTGTAATCCCCTGTATCAATGCAGACTGGTTATGAATGGATTGAGAACAATCTTGCAGAGAACATGGAAGTGTTAGTTGGCACTGTCTTCTTGTAGCACAGGAAGCCAGTTGTATCCCGGGATGCATAAAAAGAAGTGTGTCTGACAGTTTGAGGGAGGTGGTTCCCTCCCTCTGCTTTGCTCTCTTGAGAATCCACCTGGAGTATTTCATCCACCTTTGGGGTCCACATTATGAAAGAGACATACACCAGCTAGAACAGGTTCAGAAGAGAGCTACAGAAATAATTAGAGGGCTGGAATATCCTTCCTATGAAGAAAAGCTTAGAGTGATGCAGAGTTGTTTAGCCTGGAGAACAGGAGGATGCAGGCAGACCTTATTGCACCCTTTCAATAGTTAGATGGCACTTACAAGAAAGAAGGAGGAGGATCAGAGGCTGTTGTGACAGAATAGAAGAAGAGTTTTAAACATAAAAAGAGTAGATTTATATTGCAGGAAGGATTTTTTAAGACGATTTTTTTTTTTATTGTGAGGGCAGTCAGGCACTGATTGCCCAGTGAAGCTGTAGATGATCCATCCTTAGAAATGCTTAATGGCAGGTTTGGCAGAGCTTTAAGTAAACTGACCTAGGACAATATGTACATGCTCATGATAGGGCAGATAGACTAGATGATATTTCAGCTTCTTTCCAACCCAAAAATTAGTGTGATTCTGTTATTGGCATAATAAGATATATTGAGTGGCTGATAGCTGATCAAGTTTCCTATTAGCGTCATTTTAGCCAGTGGGTAGAGGGTCTTGGTGTTATTATGCTAGAGAAATAGGCTTGTTTCTCTCAGAGGAAAAGCGTTTTGAAAAAAAAAGTTCTGGAAACAGTATTTTGTTTTCCCAGCCTTGATAATTTTGAATACACATGTATAATGTAACATTATATACACAGTATAAATCACTCTGTAAATGTTTTTCTTACCCAATTACAGTGTAAAGTCATTGCAATAAAGATCTATTGGCCCTTAATCTGTATGATTTTTCCTTCTGTCCAGCTATTCACTTCACATTTTGCCCAATAGTTTTTGAGTGTGACGCAAACTGCATATTGAGTGGCTGCAGTGTATTAGATGCCTGAGATGTAGGCCCTGGTTCTAAATTTACTGTAAAATATATTATTTTTCTTATTACTCTTCCCTTTCCGTCCGTTCAACCTTCTTCTTTACTTCGTGGGATGTTCTTAATGGATTCAGCTCATTTATTCTCCCTTGCTCTTTACAATCAAACTTTACTAATCCATCTCCTTGCCCTCCTAGCTGTCAGGAGGGTAAGGGGATGCCAGAGAGCTGAATATGTAGGTACCTACCTTTAGAAATCTAATGTGCTAGCAAGGAAGTAGCTTCTTTTGATACATCAAGCAAAATGTTCTCACTAAGACAGTTTGATTTATTCCCTCTTTCCTTTCTGCACTAAGTGAAGTTGCTGCCTCCTGACTCCTGATGAAAATCTGTTCAACCATTCTCCCATACTATACATTTATGTTTTCTTCGAGTTACAATCAAACAAGGAGTTTACAGTCCTGCAGTACAAACGAAGTCAGACTGCATCTTCAATCACTGATGCAGTTATATATCTAAGTTACAAAGTACAAGCAATTACTTTTCTTTCCACCCCCCACAAGCCTCAAAGATTCTTCAAAGTTTTTCTGTGTGGCATGGAAGCAGACTAATTTTGAAACTGATCTAGTTCAATAGATTTTTAAATGTGCTTTAAAATTTTCCTGCCCCTTCCCCAGTACTTTGCAGGCTGAGCAATGGACACCCCAAAATCCCTATTTCTCATGGCACTAAGTGTTACCTGTGGGCTGATCTTCAGTCTTTGAATCTTCCATCCAGATGGAATGGATCAATCAAAAAATAGATTTTAATGCAAGATTTCATGAGTGAAGGAGATGGCAAACTTGAGGGAGGAACATTTTCTCTGTACTTTCTTTCCCCAGAAAGTGTCCTGGATTTGCCCTTGCCTTGATTGATAATGTATTCCTCCAACAGTACAACCTACCCTTCTGTTTCATTTTTACAGCTGCAAATTGTGCTGATTACTAGAGGGCCTTTCCTCATGTTATTGCAAACAGGGCTCCTGTTCAGTAAGCTGAAGATCCTCTTCATTTGACAAATACTTCCTTTTTTCCTTTGCCCTAAAATATGTTGTATTATTTGTCAGCACTGAAACATGTCTTTCTTGGTTCTGCTGTGCCTGGCTGTGCTGCTACTTTGTTTATGCTAATACTGATTAGCCAAATTGGAGGGAGGTTTATTCAGACCCTTGCTAATAACATTTTCTCAGTCTGAAAGAAAGGTTTAATTATTTGTGGAAGGCTGTGAAAACATCACCAGCATGTACTTCCTCTGCTGAGTTGCTGTCATCAAATCTCATACGCAGAGCATGGTCATACCTGGTAATTTCTTGGATAGGAAATGGCATCACACATGAAAATTCATCAAGTGAGGGTAAGTGCTAGAATCAGGCAACATGCTTTTCTACCTTAACCTTTACTAAACAGGTGCTTCAGCATTGTCTTAGGGTCCTGAGAGAAGTGTTTAAATTTAATTCAGAAATAAAACCAGTCTTCCAGCTGCTTGAGATGATTAAAAATCCCAAGGCTATCTTCCTAAGAATAAGAGCATGACCCTGATAATTTTGGCCAAATTCTGGACAGTGAAATCATATTCTGCCAGTACGAAATATATCTGGCATTTCAACTACAAAGCTATTCTGAATTCTGAAAGAGAACTCTTGTTGAGTTTTGAATGCTTTAGGTGGCTGCCAGGTCCAGCATTTCGGCACAGTATTTTTGGGACCTCTGACTAAGCCTGCTTCCAAAGCACATTCAAAGTAAAGAAATAAATTAAAGACAGAATATCATCCTTGTTTTCTATGGTAGCGCTATTATTATCTCAAGCTCCATCAAGCTGCCAATATTTTTTATTTTTTTTCTTAGTGATGTTGAATTTAGATTCCTTACAGGAAAGTAAATAATTGAAAATATATTTAAAAAGCAAGAAGTTGTGATAAAACTAAACCAAAAAGTGGTTATGACACTTTAAACACCCGGTCTCTGAAGGAGGATAGGTACTGCCTAAGAAATGTCATGTTTTGAGTTGGAGTTTTTCAACTAAAAACTTTAAAACATTAAAATAATGAAACAGATGATGTAGCCATATTGAAATCGTCTTATCTAACAATTATAGAGGTTTTTTTTTTTGTGACAGCTCTTAACTGCAGGACAGGAATTGGAATGAGGTATTCAATAGAATCTGTGTGATAACTCCAGCCTCCTCAGGGACCTATGAAACAAGAAAATTCTGTGTGGAGTTAAATTACAAATGGAAGTTAATATATTATAAGCTGACCAAGAAAAGCATCATTTTTTACTGTGCCAGAGGTGTGATTTTAACAGTCAAGGAAAAGAAGCTGCATTCACATAATTCGCTTTATTAATTGACCACTTACAAGAGAATTGGAGCTTGGGACATTTCTGTTCCACTGCTAAAGATGATCCTTGCAGCAATGATTTTGCCTCCATTCTTTATACTAACCGGACACAAGACACACTTTGAGTGTTTTAACTAAGGAAAACTTTCTTTTACCAGACACATCATATACTACAGAAACTGTGCAGATGGGCAAGTATCATTAAAACCTTAGTCAAAGGAACCTTGGTTATAAGCAGTGTGTTTAGGAGGACACATAGGAACTGATAAACCTCAAATAAATAAATATTGCATATGGTCTCTGCTTCCAGCAGTGTTTTGGTCACTACCGTCTGTCACTAGCAGACCTTCTGCCTTTGGGCTCAATTTTGGCAGCTGCTTTCATTACCCTCATCTTCTCATTCCATCCCTAGGTTTTTATTTCCTTATTTCTCTTTTTCTGCTAAGGGCTGAAAAGCTTCCTGCTCTGTGATGAAGTGCCATAGGGGCAATGTGCTTAATTTATTGTGCCCCTCCTTCCTTAGAAATTGCGAACATGAGCAGACCCCCAGGGCTTCAGAAAAGAACCCTATCTGACCTTACTCTACCTCTTTCTGCATGTGGATTCAAGACCAAAGACAGCACTGGGTTAAGGTATTTACAGTTACTTTGCATGCCTGAGAGACAGCAGGACTGGTATGAGCCCAGGATATGCCTGAGACATGCCAGGTACTGCCATTGCAGCTCATCTGTCTTGCTTCCGCACGTGCTGAATAGTGTGGCTGCCTCTGGACCTAAAGCTGCCGCATGGAGGACACAGTCCTTTGAGGAAGGTGCTACACTTAGTTCTGCATACATTCTCCTATACAAGAGATTGCATCCTCCTGAGAGACTTCTCTTTGCTCTCCTAGATCTGCTTTTGTATGGCTCCTTATTACTGCCCTTTAAAATGGCCTCTGTGAGCTCTAAAAGTGCTTGTTGAAGCTGGGAGAAAAGGTAAAGGAGTGTCTTTGGTGAATGTAACTTTTTTTGGGACAGCTGGAAGTGTTGACCTGGTGCAGATAAATATTTTTGATATATGGAGTTCCCTAGCTGTGCAGAATTTCCACAGGTTAGTAAATTTATGTTATGGTAGGCAAAAGAGTATTTTTTTTTTGTTTATTTTAAATGGAATCACAATTTTTATTTACAAGTCCGATGTCTCTTGCTTACTTTATGACTCCCGTCCTGCCCATTATTTTTCAAATGATATTCAAATTATTATATGTAATATGAGGTATTGATAGGACTAGATAGAATATAATCTGTCATGTCCATAATTTAATCTGAATGATGGGGTTAGAATCATATCTCAAAGGCATACTACAATTTTGCTTTCCGACTATACATATGGTAGTGCTATCAAGCATTTAGAACTCATGGGTTCTCCACTGCTAGTTTTTTAGTGTCATAGCTTACTTGGTGCAGTATGCTCTAAAAGAATATGTATCCCTTCTGAAATACACAGCTGTTTAAAACTGGTGAATTCTCGGTGTTCTTCAAATTAGCTTGAAATTAAACTATTCTCTCAGTTACAATTACTTGTATCAGTAGTTTCGCTAGGCTGATTCCCAGTGTCAGGAGGGACACTTTTTTTTTCCCAATGCACAGATTAGAAAGTAAATGCAAACAATGTGAAACGCTACACAGGACAACATGCAGGGCACTAAAGAACAAGAAGAGTCTTATGTGACTCATGGCATTGTGATAAATGGTAAGGAATGGCACACTGTCTTTGGAGACCTGCATTCATGTAGAACAAAACAAAGAGCTTCGACAAAACTTTAATCTTTAGCATCCAGTATATATATTTACAGCAAAAATACATGTGAGTCAGAAATTGTTTTTGCAGCTGTTAAACATTGATGATAACATGATTTTGTTTTATACAGCCAAGGACCCCCTCTGAGGATTGAGGATGGCTTGTGAGGGATGAGACCCATCTGATCAAGCAGAACAGAAAGGATTTTGGCAGCTGGCTGGCCAGCCTGATGAGGAAACATTTGAACTAGAAACAGGGGAAGAAGATGAGAAGTGATACGAGGAAGTGATGAACAAGATTGGGGTGTTAGGTTGATATAAATACAAGGGATGTCATAATCAACAGATCAGGGCAGAAGATAGCCCCATCCAAGTATTTCCAGAGAAATAGGGAAGTGCCTACCAGACAGAACTGTAGGGAAGGTTCCCCTTCCTGGAAAATCAGGATGACTTGCTGCCTCCCTGACGGGGATAAACTGGAAGACTTAAAGGTCTGTGTGCAGCTACAGAGTTATGATCTCATTGGAATCATGGAGACATGTTGGGATGGCTCACATAGCTGGAGTACTGGTGGGTGGATGCAGCCTACCATGGAAAGACAGGTTGGGACAGCATGAGAGGACCAGCTTTTACATGAGACTTCAACGAGGTGTGTGTCTGCAGATGAACAATGAACTGGGGAGAGCTGATGGGTCAGGATTAGTTGGCAAACCACATGGATGGCAATATGATTGATGTCACAGACTGCCTTACTAGGAAGAAAATGTACATGAGGTTTTCTTAACACAGCTGGAGAGTCCGTTTATTCACAGGCCCTATGTTTTGTGAGAAGCCTGCCAATATATGTTGCAAAGAGACTATAGCAGTGTATAGGAAATTCAAGCCATTTTGGGAGAGTATTGAAGGCACAGGTTATCAGGAAGCCAGTGAGCTTTGTTGGGCCTCATCCAAATAAGGAACTATTGGCGAGGATATAAATTTCAGGAACAGGCTGTGAAGTCCATGAGGTGTTAAGGAATTTGAAAGATGGAAACAAAAAAAAAAAGGTAGGGTCACAGCTTGGGCTTTTGGAGAGATTTGTCAGAATTTTCAGAAATATGCTTAGAAGAATCCCATCAGTTGCAGTCCTGGAGACAAGAAGGGTCCAGGAGAACTGATGGATTTTCAAGGTTTGCCTCCCTCAAGATCAAGAAAGTTCCATTTTGACAGACAGGAGGACTTCATTGGATGATCAAGGAGATTCTGACTGAACTGGAACAGGAGGAGCAGTGCAAAATGTGGAAGCAGAGAAAAACTACCCTGGGACAAGTAAACACTGGACTAACAGGAGGAGTTAGGAAAACCAAAGCCCTTCAGGAGTTAAACCTGGTGAAACATGGGTGAAGTGCAAGAAAGAAACTTTCTACACATGCATGAGCAGTAGAAGGAAGTTGAAGAAAAGTATGAATAGGAAAGGGGGTCTCCCACAAAGGACATTGAAAAGGCAAAAGGAGTCTTTGCAACTCTCACCTTGGTCTTAACTGGTAAGAACTCTCTTCAGGAATTCCAGGGTGATAACAATCTACTCAAGCACATTTAAACAAAACTGGACATACATGAGTCCCTGGAATCTGAAGCACCTCTGAGTGTTGAGGGAGCTGGCCCATTTCAGTGCAAAAACAATCTTGACAGCTTTGAAAGTCTGTGGCAAGTAAGGGAGATTCCTGTATACTGGAAGAAAACAATTGCCAGTTCTGCCTTCCTGAAGGAAAACAAGGGGGATACAGTGCAACATAGGCCAGTCAGTCTCTCCTTTGTCTGATTGAAGCAATGGATTGAATCCTCTTCAAAAGCTTTTCCCAATACATGAAGGACAAGAAAGTCATTTTAAGTCATTAGCAGGGATTTATAAAGGAGAAGTCATGTGTGACCAACTTCATAGACTTCTGTGATGAGGTGACTGTCAATGGTAGATGAGGGAAAATTGGATGCTGTTCGTCTTACCTTTAGCAAGGATTTCAACTCCATTTCTGGTAATATTATCACTGATAAACTGATGAAATGTGGGCTAAATAGGTGGAGAATTAGGTGAATAGGAAACTAGCTCTCAATGTTGTGACCAAAACACAAGTTTCAGATTGAGGCTAGTCACAAGTGAAGTACCCCAGAGATCGAAACTGGGGCAAGTACTATTTTATATCCTTTTTAGTGGCTTGGATGATGGGGCAGAGTGTTTCCTCAAAAAGTGTGAGAAGATTGGTTGATAGATCAGATGGGTGTGTTGTAACTTGGAGGTGCCTGGGCAAAAAATGGACTAGTAGCAACCTCATTAATCTCAACAAAAATGAGTGCAAAATTCTGCATTTGGACAAGATTAATTCAAATCATCAGGAGAGGCTGGGGGTTGATCAGCTGGAAATCAGTGTGGCAGAAAATGACTTGGCCTAGTGGACACCAGACAGCATGAGCTAAAAATGTGCTTTTGTGGATAACAAAAATGTCAAAAGCATTAAGAGCTGCATGAGACAGAGCACTGCTCACAGGTAGAAGGAGGTGCTACTTTTCCTGTACTCATCTGGAGTCCTGGGTGCTGGGCTCCCAGTGCAAGTAAGACATCAAAAGACTGGAGCAAGTCCAGCAAAGGACCTCAAAGATGAAAAAGTCACAGGAGTAAGACAAGAGGCAATGGACATAGGGAAAAATATAAGAAATTTCATTTAAACATGAGGAAAAGGTGGGTTGGGTTTTTTCCAGGTGGGGGAGTAGGTTGTTTTCTTTTTTTCCCACTGCAAGATTGGTTTGTGGGACAGTTTGTCTAGAGAATGTGGACATATCCATCCAATGTGGAGAATATCCATTCTTGGGGATATTTAAAATCCAACAGTGGATTGCTCTCAGCAGTCCACTGCAGCTTACCCTATTTGAGCTGGAAGTTTAGACTAGATATGTTGAGGTACCTTTCAACAACTTTAGAACTGAGTGATACTTAAAAAGCTAATTATTTTCAGCCTAATTGTTTCGACATCTCAAGATGTGTTTGGGCAATAGTGCCAGATAAAACATGCAACAGTATCTTCTGTAAAACTATCACTTTAAATTAGCTACAGAACTTTGCATCAAAATATTTATCATGTGAAATAGAAAAAATTGAGGCTGGAAGTAATATGTTAGGCAGGGCTGATGCCTATTTGAAATCTGGAAATTATATTCTAAATAAATTACAGCAAATACAGCTGACCTCATAAATCCTTGGAAATCAAATTACTTGCAATAATTAATCTGTGAAATAAACTGAGTGTCAGGATTTTCATATCTCATCTTCTCACTCTTTTCACTTTTACCTGCCTCCTTCCCTTTGGGATATTCAATCAACTGGAGGTTTTAACATGCCAAGAATTTGCAAATGATAAAATGGAGCATTGTCAAAAATAATGTCAGATGCCAGGACTGCTCTGACACTCACAGTATGTTAAAATGGGATAAAAGTAACGTCAAATGAAAGTGCCTGCAGTGAAGAGAGTTGATATATAACAGTGTAACATAGAAAAGGACCTTTGATTTAATGAGATTCAAATTCATGAAACTACAGGTCTTCAAATGGGAATGTCATTGAAGTAATCAGACAGTCCTGCAACTTCCATTTTGTTGTAAAAGAAGTCAGATAATTAAGTGTGGTTACCTCCTGAATAACAACAGAAGTCACAACCCAATGTGATCCAGATCAAAACTGAGGCCCTGAACCAAGGTATGAGAGTATTGCTCTACTTGCTGTTGAACAAACATAGAAAATGTTTGTATGGTCCCACAGAAGAGATGTGATATTGCTCTTTGCCTGCTGCTAAAATTTTTTATTTATACCTGGTTTGAGTTGTAGATGGTTCTTACAACATAAATGAGGTTTTTGACTAAAAATATATACACCTGTATTGTGTCATATACATCTGTTTTGTCATATAGAAAATAAAAATAATTTGTGTTTTCCTCATGTTTAAAATCATTAAAAAGATCTAATCCGCTTTAATTGATTCAGCTGTAGTAGCACTAGTAAGCATATGAAAAAAATTAAATACCTTTTCTGTTCCTACATGACTAAAAGGACAGAGAGATGAAGAAAATGAGTAAAGGGGTAAGAATCCTTTGCAAAAGGCTCCCTTCTGACAGGGACCACCACCTAGTAAAATGTTGTGGGTTTCTTAATGGGAAATAAAAGGTAAGTGCTAGCATATCTGTGTGTAGCAAGGGTGTTTCAAGAAAATTGGAAAGCTCCTGCAGTGTTGGTTGACTATCCAGTATTGAGGGTGTTAGCATGCACTGAAGCTTCACTCTTTGATTCAGTTACCTGAAGCAATTTTGGCTGCTTGTGTTTTCTAGAGTCAAGATATTTTTAGGAAAT
>VZTB01003752.1:10936-30913 GCA_013397245.1 Thryothorus ludovicianus
CCCACCTTTCCGCTCTTTCCCATATCTTTATAAACTGAAATATTTAGAATATATGTATACATAGTACACATGTTCTAAGAAAACAAAAAATATGCACCAAATATAATTTCTATGATTTAGTGAATGGTATTGATGCATACTGAGCTAAATTTTTTAAAGTCTCCTATTGGAAAAAATTGAAGAAATGTCACAAAGATTTTTTTTATAGGCAAATAATTTTTTGTCTTTCAGAGGATAAGATATATTTTGAAATGGCTGATTATCATGTACAATTTGATGACTTTAGACAATTCCATAAGCACATGGACGAGTCAAACCATTCGGAATATTTTCAATATTTCTTCTAAGTGTTCTTTTGTTATAAGCAAAAATTTATAACCAATTTAAACAGGATGTGCAAGGGTTTCTTTTAAATGTGTTAAAGCTACAGATGTAACTTGGGATTCTTTTATAAATTCAAAGTCTGTCACTAGTACCAAAATGACAGAAGAGTTTTCTACTTTATGGTTAATCAAGGTTCAGCCTTATCATAAAACACAATAGGTTATACCTGTCTAGAGTGACTCTCTGAATAAAGTCTCAATGGCTGCCACAGTCATGGAAGTGAAAAGACTGTGTTATAAGTTGGAGGCAGAATATCAGCTGTGAAACACCACTTACACCTAAACAGACGAGAGTTTAGAGGATACACAATGTAAGTAAGCTGGTGAGGCTAAAAATATCAATAGAAAAAAACGGTGTTTGTTCTGACTAAGACTTTCAAAGCTTCTGAAGGAATCAGACATATAACACCACTACAAAAAAAGGCAAGTTTAGTGACCAACGTTGGTAGACAAGCAAGATCTACTTAGTTTTCAGACCAACACATTTTTTAACTTACATCTTCTGTAACTATACATGTTAATATGTCTATAAGTAACTATGTGTCTATAAACAACCTGAGAGTATTTTACAAAACTGACTACCTTGATTCTTGCTGTTTGTCAGGGAATTTGATGCAGAACTACTGTGTCTTGATCAGTAAATTCTCACAGTAAACAAAGTCCACTGGAAAAAAAAAATCCAGTTTGGTAGGAACCAGATTTAACTAAAATGCAGGCCCAACCTATGATAGTGCAGCCGAGATCTAGCAAGAAAGAGAAGACTATCACCAAAGAATTCAAAAGAGGAAGAAACGGAGAGAATAAATGATAACTTCTCACTTAACTGAGAATACAAGTTGTATCCTAATGACAAAAGATTTGTTTCTTTGGAAAACAAAAAAAATATTTTTTGAGAGTAAAGGGGGCAAATGTTCAAACAAAATATTTCCTTTGATATGAAACTTAAAACAGTCTGTTAAGTTGAAATCCATAAAAGGCTTTAAGAGTCTAAAGCTAGAGTTGCTCTGACTAGCATTCAGTTTTAATGCACAAAGGTAGTCTGTCAAAGGAAATAAAATTTTTTAAAATGCTTAAATTTTAAAACAGTCCTTGTGATAACAAAGCATTTCAGTTTTTCAAAATCTTTGAATTTACTTTCCACAGAAAAGTAAATGCTTATGCTGACAAAACCAGTAAAGTCAAAAATCAGAAAGTATTTAATAAATTGCTTGAGTCGGATTTTACATCAGTGTGACCAATATTTCAGACAATGCTGCCACAAAAATATCATTCTCTGTGTTCAACATAGCTCACCAAATGGAAAATTTCTTGCAGTATTTTCTTTATTTTCATCCTCTCAATATTTGTCTATGATACAGGCATCTACCTGACTTAAGACTTGAACAAAATCAGAGCTGCTCACAAAGCAGTGGATCTTAAAATTTTAAAAGCCACAGTGATCTATTTATGAGTTGAAATATGCCACACTTGGCCCTTCCAAATGTATCATCAAAGGAAGGACTTTCTAGGAAGCTAACATTTCATGTTACCATAATGTTTTTTAGTCTAGTATCTGAGTCAGTTTTAATTACATGTGTCATGTAGGTTTTCGCAAGGTGTCACAGCTGCTGTGATGGCTTCCATCCATCTGCAAGACAAATCAATACTAGTTTTCTGTAGCATCTGGGAAAAGAGAACATTTAGATAAAATTCAATTCATACTTTGTCTAAACCAAAGTAATCACATCCCCATTACAAGTGTACAAAAATGCATGCACAAGCACTGAGTTTAATTCGCGATCTTTCCCCCCAGCTGTTTTATGCTAGTAATATTAGTAATCCCAAATAGGCAATTTTAGCCTCACAGAAAAAAAATCTCTAAAGAAATAATATAAAATTAATATTAATTATGTACATTATAAAGAGAATTTTATAAAACATCACAGATTTACATCTGGATAATGCACTGAAATACTGAATTCACTTCCAAAGAGCAAAGTTAGTTAATAAACTCTTTTTTTTCAGCATTTTATGTCTGATGTCTGTATATTAAGTATTAATAAAGAATGTCATCTTTTTCTACCACTGACTGTCATATTCTTGCTTTGGAAGCAAAGTTTCTGACACAATAGAAACTGAACTCTGCCTGCAAGACTGCAAGAACCCTCCCCAGTTCACCTTTTCAGGAGTGCAATGGACTACATATGTCTGTCATGCTGCTTCCTTAGGTCCCTTTTCTGATATTTCTGTGCCTCACGGTACAAGTCAGATCTCTCCTAGAAAACTCAAAAAGCTTACTCTTGAGCAGTGCAGGACATGTTTGCTACCCTGGTTCTGCTTGCCACAGCCCTGAACTGCACCACAGCTGTCAAGAGCCAAGACGACAGATGTGATACTGAACATGACACCACTCAGGGCTGCGGAGCGTAATCTGAATTCATCAAGTGTAGGATGGCAAAAGCACGTGTGCTTTTAGCACAGTTTGCCCTCACGCTATGGCATGCTATTTGTCCTTATCTGGAGTCCCACAGCTCATTCATCTCTTCACAGCTATGCTGCAGCTATGCCTTGTATATATGCAGTATACACTGTACACTGTAATTCACACTGAAGAAAAAGCGACAGAGACGGATTATCTTCCCTGTCCAAGCACTACAGTTTCTGAATTCATAAACAGACACAAGTCCTCAGAAAATCCCTGGGAACTCTCAAGCATGTTCTCAAGGATTAAAAAGCAATTGAAACCTTGTTGGACTCGATTTTTATAATAGTTTAGAAACCTTTGAGGGCACCTACTAGAAGAACAAAATAAAACTGAGAGACTGGTTTTATTTTTTAAGTCTGAAAGGAGAAGATTACTTGTACAACCACCTTCTAAAAGACTTGCGCATCAGTTGTGTGTCTGAGGCTGCAACTCCCAAGATTTGCTATTTAAATTTGCAAAAGTAGCTCTCCTGATAAAGAAGTATATGCAGTTCCTCTAGGGCATACAGAAGCCACCTCTGCCACAAAACAGAACCTCATTAAGCAAAGAGTTCTCAAGGGATACTCAGAATGAGCTTCTTGATCGGCTCTCTCAATGATTTGACGTTCAGAATAAGCAGCTAATGAAACAAGAGCTTTATTAAATAAACCTTTATTAAATAGAGTCCCAGTTTCTCTGAGATGATTCTACCAGACAACCAGAAAAGTTGACTGATGGCATTTCCTCGTTACTCAAAACTTGATATTTCATTCACAGAGTGTGTTCATGAAAATCAGATCATATTGCCAGGCAGAGGAAGAGCACAGGAATCCCTAGTTAAACAGGACTGAGTGCTTTGTATGATCTCTATACCCAAACTGTTAAAATGAAATGTCTGCTTCAGTGTTTGTTGGTAAGACCGGAAAACAGTATCAGCTTTCTGCTTCTACTGCAAGCCTTAATTTCGTCATCCCATAATTAAAAATTTTAATATTTCTTCTGAATTCAGATTCCAACATGAACTATTACCAACTACATGTTTACAGTGCCAAATGGTTTTGAATCCATTCCTAACAGATGGAAGTACAAATCTTGATAGCATAAAAGCTGTTCCAAAAGCAGCTGTTCTTTCCCATACCTTATCCATATATACTACTTGGTCAATCTGGTTGTAACTAGCTTGGGAAAGCTTGGATTTTGAAGTTTTGAAACAAACATTTGTAATAAATTGCATTTGGTACTTTTTTAATCCATTGATATCAATTCTATAAAGTCTACATTGATATAAATGGGCTACATTTCACTTCCAGACTTTGAATGGAAAAGCATTTTTTTCTAGTAATTTATTTTGAGTTCTATAATTATATTCTGAGTAACACCGCCTCTCTCTTCCCTTGGAAAAAATACTACTACAGTTTCTACATAATATTTACTTTGCAGTCTTTAATTTCTACTAATTTTGGCTAACCAATGAATTTCTGCTATTCCATGCTTCTACCTACCAAATGAAGTTTACATTTAGTTTCCCATTGTGTACTGCAGATGTGCAGTATGTAATCATATACTAGCTATTACACCATAGACTTGAAACAGAGGAAATATTTATTGGTTTCTTAAAATCACTTGGCCTCAATAGGAAATTAAGTTTGAGTTTCTCCAATTAGAGGTCTAATCTATCTGAAGATTCAGAAACGAGAGAGTTTCAGGTTACATAAGAATTTGACTAGATAATACGAAACCCGTTATAGGTTTTAAAATAACACAGCCTACACGTCTTATCTTTCCAAAGATCATTAATTAGTGTTAAAATAAAAATTAGTGTTTGCATCACAAATTGTACCATTTAGCCTTCACACGGTTACATTCCATAATTCATGAAGCCACACAATTAATTTGGTATATATATAAATTAATTTGGTACATATATCAATTTACCCAAAAAGATATTTCACTCTGAAGGATATACAAAGCATACATGCATCTGAATGATAAATCAATTATGATTTCAAACATTCATGCTTATGTGCAAACACCATGAGAGAGATAATACCTGTTTCTTAGGACAAACAGTAATTTTCTCTCTGATACTCTTGTACTACAGTTGGAGAGAAGCTTGACTTGCTTTATCATCCATTTTAGCTTTTTACTGGGGTTTGCATTCACAAAATCATCATCCCTGCGTTACTCTGGATAGTATTTTATGCATTTTTTGGCTTTCTGAAAGCTAAGGAATTTGGACTCCAGCTCCACTTTGTGAAAAGATCAGTACCAGAGCTAGCAGAGCACCATCTGTGACTTTATGCTGCTAGTTTTAACTGTAATTACTTATAATCTTGGATAGGTAAGTATCATAAAAGATCTCTCTTGTCTGTTCAGCTAATACTAGAAAGTATTAAAAGGTGGTGCTAAATCAAATTCCTGAATTTTTCATCGGTGCTTATGAAATAGTTCTGAAGGTATCTGGTGTTATCACCTTATGGGCTCACAAATCCCTAAGGCAGAGCAAATGTAATTCCTAGCATTTTATTTTTTGTTTTCTTCTCATTATAAGCTTCTACTAATGAAGATGAAGTAATATAAGATTTCTGCAGGATCATTAACTCATAATATTTAACATTATCTTATGCATGCTAATGCGTTTTGAAAAACATTAGCTTCTATTTAGAATAGATGTAATTAAAAATAGCAACACTCATTTTTGTTAGAAGAAATCATAATTAGTTTTTCCATTCGTATTTAAAGAAAATTCATTGAGAACAAGGTTCACATTCACAGACTACTCTGCAACTCCTGATTTTTAAAGAGAGCTAGTAAATATATTATCAAAAATCTCTTGTTCAAAAATACATGGCTATTAAACATTGTTTATATAAGTCTGAGGAAATTAATATATTACTATTTTAAAATAAAATATGTGTGACTATTTTAAAACAAAATATATTTAACCAGCATGATAGAAAGTGTCCTAAAATACTTGTCCAATCCCAAAATAAAATGTAGCAACAACTCATCAATTGATTCATTCCAAATATATTTGTAGAACTGGAAATAACATTCATTTTTATTAATAAAAAAGCTAGACAATGAGGTGGTAGGTTAACCTGCTCAACACAATAAATTTAAAGGAAGGTCATATTGGCTCTACTTAAGAATAGATAGCACTAGTATGTTGGAATACTACAGTTGTAAGCCTTGGGGTATGGAAATCACATGAACTGAGAGTCATAAGATTTCTGTTAGTATCATTAATTATAGCGACTATTTTTGTGTCAGGTAAGTAAATCGTTCCACTCTAAATTTACTAGAAGCAATGAGAAAAGGTTTTTACTGACTTAAAAAGCGAACAACTTTCAATCCAAAATGAGTTTTCAGCTGATGAAAACATACTTAAATATAATGTTGAAGATTGTTTCATTTTATCTTTGGACACTATATTTTTACAGCCTTTTCATCTTACACAGTTTTACCTGGGTGCCAGGAGATTCTTGTACATTTTGCCATCTTTCAAAGTATTTGTAATGACTCTATGTGACCTCCCCATTGGTTTTCTAAGTCAGAAGGAGCAGATGTTAGAATGAACTCCCTTAATAACAATTTCAGGACACAACAGGAAAAGAAAGGGGTGGGAGGAAGGGAGGAAGGGAGGAAGGAAGGCATGGAAGGAAGCACGGAAGGTGTGGAAGGAAGAATGGAAGGTGCGGAAGGAAGGCACAGAAGGAAGGAAGGCACAGGAGGAAGGAAGGAAGGCGTGGAAGGAAGGTGAGGAACAAAGGAAGGTGCAGAAGTCGCAGAAGATGTGGAAGGAAGGTGCGAAGGAAGGTGTAGAAGGAAGGAAGGCATGGAAGGAAGGAAGATGCAGAAGGAAGACATGGAAGGTGCAGAAGGAAGGTGCAGAAGGAAGGCATAGAAGGGAGAAAGGAAGATGTAGAAGGAAGGTGTGGAACGAAAGAAAGTATTTTTGATAAATCTACAATGCATTTTAGCAATGATGTATTAGAAATGTTCTGAAGTTGGCTATCTGAAGTTGACCCAGAGCCATGATAGTCATTGGCCTGTGTAAGCCTGTTTGAGTCCTTGGACAATAGGTTTTCTGGACAAGTGAAAAAAATGGTGTTTGGAGGGGGTAATAATCTCATCCTTTCTAAACGCAGCTCTATCAGCTCATGCATTCTCAAGGAACAGTCTTGCATTCTGCCATCTTGTGAAGAGGACACCATGCCCCAATGCCTGTCATGAGAGCCTGGAGGGAATACAGTATTGCTTTATAAGACTGTGGGTAACTGATCAGGGCATAATTCTCAAAGCTGTCATCACATCTTTCATGAGTCACCAGCCTGTTGGAATTGCTTTGGTTACCTCCAGCAAACATGTACCTCTGGCAGCAATGCCCCACCACAGAAGATACTGCCACAGAGTGCTTATTGAAGCTGCAATAGCTGCTCTTGGAAGTGATGCTGTTTCCCTTGCTTCACACCCAAACAGCTCTTGAGTGGGTGTTAGTCACAGGTTAGGTGTGCAACAATTTGGAAACCAGGTCTCTTGATTACTTTGTATTTGCAGTCAGGATGAACATCATAAAGCTGGGGTTAAAAAATGCAAGTGCCTTTTACCTCCTACTCCATGGGGGATGAGGTACGTTTTCCTTTCCTTTCAGTCCTGAGGATATGACCACAAACTGAACAGGAAACTCTTTCCAAAGAAAGCTCAGGGGTCTCCTGGACCATTTTATACAGAGGGAGATGTACTTTAACATCTCTCATATTAAAATGGCTGTCCTTGATTTAGTTAAAGATCATTTTGGCCAGCTGGATGAAACAGAATTGCAAGAGCTTGTCAACTCAAATACTCAAGCTGTTTAGAAAAGATGTGATTGTTAAGGAGTATCATCAAGCATCTGCCAGCACAGAACACACCTCTCCACAGCTATGGGTTGCAGGATGTGTGTATGTGGGTTGGTTACACCATGCAGCAGGTGAGAAACGGCATGTCCTGCTCCAGAAGGGCAGGCCAGACAGTAGCAGAAGTGAGTGGCCATTCCACCAGATATAAAAAAATTTGCTTGCAAATTCAGGATGTCTGAGCAAAGTGTCTCAGCTTAGATTTTCCAGGATGATTGCAGGGATGTTCTGTGTTGAGTTACAGCTATAAAGGCCATGTTCTCCCACATATTCCCCACAGAGCTCTTTCAAGCACTTTAGGCAGTTGCCGTAGCCAAGAGATATGGAGGTGCATGAAATTCACCCCAGAAAGCACCATGGACTTTTTATTATAGACAGGATTTAAGAAATTATATCTGAGAGAAGAGCTTGCTTATGTACAGCCCTCTTCCAGGGCTGTACAATCAAACCAGCACAGTACAGCCCTGCCCGCACTATACTGCCTAGCTCACTGTGGCTCTAACCAATCTCCCCTGAGCTCTCAGGTCTTTGCAGAGGTGCTCTGATGGCCTTGTTCAGTAGGAGACCTTTCTCTTCATCCCTCTGCCTCAGAGACTGAGAATGAGCCCCCAAACGAACCCTCATTTACCACTACTAAATCCAGTGAATATTGACCCCTTGAAAATGAGTTAAAAATGTCTTAGATGTATTGTTGAAAGGAAGACATGATAATTATTAGCCCTTCAAGGATGAGACTGTTACACTGAATAATACAACTCAGCATTAACTCTGAAAGGTAAGGTGTAAAACAAGCACCTAGCTGTAAATTAATGTCTCATGATGTCTCCCAAAGAGCTTATCCTGCAACAGAAACAGTATGGCTAAAATCATGGTTTTCTACTAAGCAGTCAATTTAGGGAATAAATCAGAGTGTGGATAATCAGGATAGGAGCATTAAGGAAGTTAATTTATAAAGGATGATATGGTAACATAAAGGAAAACATACATCCTAAAATTTTTTCATTCTCAATGTACTGTGTGGAATATCAATCTAATTTACAAATTGAATGGTAAATTGAATGTCCTTGGCTAGGAAAGGGAAAGTACTAAGGGAGAAAAATACTGTTTAGGAGGGGGGCACATGAAGCTTCCAGCCTTCAGATACCCATGAACAGAGTAGATGCTAGGTTTCAGATTTCTTTTCCTACAGTCAAAGCAAGAGAAATGTGTGTATGAAGAGATGGCATTCTTAAGCATGGAGCAGCATTAAAGTTGCCTGCACTTAACAGATATGTGGATAATAAAGCTCAATGAGATCCCTATGCCCATCTTATTTGGCATCCTCTCCTATATATTCAGGACTCTGCTGAATTAATGCCTCCTTGCACCAGAAGAAGCTTCTTGTAAAGCTGCCAATCTCCATTTCTGTTTTCCACTGATAGAAAATTTGCTACTGCTATGAGAAAGTGCCATTTAGAGTCACTGTTGAAAGTGTACTTTTCATTTGAAGCTGATGTTCCCTAGCTTTAGCTTTTAGCTGGTGAATGCTATTTTCTCATCTGCTTTCTTGAAAAGACTCTATTCTGAAGCTCCTCTTTCCCATATTGATATTCTAGATTATGAACAAGCCATTTCCTCTAAGCTTTAAATTTCAGCTCAAGGACTCTTCTATTATAAACTATACTGTCCAATTCATGATTTATTTTCATCCCTCAGAAACAATTTCATTTTCTCCATATTTTTTTCAATTGGAACATCAAGGAATTCTCTAATACTCTAGAAAAGCATAGTTTATGTGGAAATAGATACCAAAGGCAATATATATATAAAATGCAATTATTACTCAATTATTACACCGTTTCTGCAGTCTCAAATTGTCAGTCCTCTGTTCCACACAATATGAGCTCAAGGTAAATAGTTTATTTACCACAGTCCCAAATGCTTTTTACAGAATCACAGACTAAAATCTTTAAAGCAATATCTGCATATAGCTACAGTAATATCTACATGTCATTATCCTTGAATATCTTATAAACTTAAAATTTTCCCTCAGATGACTTTACACTTGTTCATACAGAAACAAAGCCTATTTGGAATTTAAAAAGATAATTCAGACCATTATGTAAAAGTTACTCTTTACTTATTCTCCAACACACTTTGTCATGTGAAAGCTGGAATAATATTAGTATTATATTTCATATTGTGTTATGTCCAGGAGAAAATTATTTTACAGAAAATTTTAACAGTATTGTTGTCTTTAAAAAAACAAGTAAATAAAAAGCAACAAGAGAAGTATCAATATTGCTTGAAAGGCAAAAAAATTCCATGTTAACTGTTCATTTGTATTAATGCGATGCCATTCTTTATTAATTGTATCCAACCCAAGTAATTCCATTATTTTGCCTAGATCAAGGTCTTGCTGACAAGGCAGTAATTATCCAGGTCATCCCATATACTTTTCTTTAGTTATTGGTATATTAGCCTTTCTCCAGTCCCCTAGAATTCTAAGTGTTCTACAAGAGATTTTAAAAATGAAAATTAGATGTCTAGGGATCTACTTGGCTAGTATCAAGGATGCAAATTATTAAAAGCGTACTGCTTTAAAACACTGATCTTTAATAATTATTTTTAGTGACATTCTGAACCAGATTTAAAATAATATTCTCTATCATTGTATTGGGCTTGGAAACATTTTGGTGTTGGTAAGGGGGCTGGGGGTGTGGCTGAGGAAGGGCTGCAGGGTTGGCTCCTGAGAGAGCCTGCTCTAAGCTTCCCCTGAGTCTGACAGAGTCAACCCCAGCTGCACCCACCACTGGCCAAGGCAGCCAGCAGTGGTGGCAGCACCTGTGAGGGGACAGATTAAAGAAGGAGAAAAAAACCCTGCCCAACAGCAATGGCAGTGAGAGAAGAGAGAGAGGAGGTGTGAGAGGAACAGCCCTGCAGACACCAAGGTCAATGGGGAAGGAGGGCAGGTGGCACTCAGGTGACAGATCTGAGGTTTCCCTGCAGCCCCTGGAGTTCCAAGGAAGAGCAGAGATTCACCTGCAGCCCTGGGAGGAGCCCTGCTGGAGCAAGCGGATGCCTGAAGGAAGCCGTGCCTGCATGGAAAGCCCATAATGTAGCAGACTTCTGGCAGGACCTGTGGCCCCACGAGGGACCCATGATATTCCTGAAGGACTGCACCCTAGAAGGCACCACATGGGCTCAGTTCATGAAAAACTTGGGAAAGTCTCACGTTGGAGGAGTTCATACACCTGGGACCCCATGCTGGAGCAGAAGAANGGGAAGGAGGGCAGGTGGCACTCAGGTGACAGATCTGAGGTTTCCCTGCAGCCCCTGGAGTTCCAAGGAAGAGCAGAGATTCACCTGCAGCCCTGGGAGGAGCCCTGCTGGAGCAAGCGGATGCCTGAAGGAAGCCGTGCCTGCATGGAAAGCCCATAATGTAGCAGACTTCTGGCAGGACCTGTGGCCCCACGAGGGACCCATGATATTCCTGAAGGACTGCACCCTAGCAGGCACCACATGGGCTCAGTTCATGAAAAACTTGGGAAAGTCTCACGTTGGAGGAGTTCATACACCTGGGACCCCATGCTGGAGCAGAAGAAAAATGTGAGGAATCCTTTCTCCTCCTCCACAGAAATGTGTGATGAACTGACCACAGCCCCCATTTCCTATCCTTCTGTGCTGCTGGGGAGGAGGAGGGGGAGAAATTGTGACTAAGATTACCCCTGGGAAGAAGGGAAAAGCCAGAGAAAAACGTTTTCATATTTGAGTTTATTTCTTATTACTCTATTCTGTTTTGTTTGAAAATAAATAAATTAATTAACATTTTAATTCAGTCTCTTCTGCCCATGATGATAATTGGTGAGTAATATCTACCTGTCCTTAAGTCTTTCATTGCATTTTTTGTCCCCTGCTCAGCTGAGGAGAGGAGGGCTAGAACAGCTTTTGTGGACACTTGATGCCCATCTTGGGCCCCCAAAAATCTTATTCTAATATGAAAATATATAATCTGTTTTTTGCCAAACTATTTGTTGAAAATTATACAATTGTCAAAAAAAACCCCGCAACAAAACCAAACAAACAAACAAACAAACCCCACCCCCTAAAAACCCAAAAAATCCCCCCCAAATTTCAAATAACAAACAAAAACCCATCCTAGCAGCTTGGAGCTAGAATAAAGGGAAGAGCAACTAATAATAAAAGCATGATTAAAAATCCAGGAACTTGATTCAATCTGTCTGCTCTTTCTAACAACTTTTTTACCGTGGACATGCACAAAAGGGAATGATTCGTTGCGGATGTGCATGTGCACATACATGCATAAAACAGGAGGAGTCAGAAAACAACATGCTGGCTATCTAGGTATGGTGAAAATGATTCATTACCTAGCTAGAGCTAACATAATGGAAGAGTTTTTACATTACAGCCAGCTCTTTTTTGTGTTGTGAAATAGAAATATGCTATAGCCACCACAACCAACCTAGTCTTTTTTAGTTGAGAAGAGATGTAAGTATGGAAAAGAAATCTGGCCAGTCTGAAATAAACTCATGCATATTAACTAGGAAAACCTTACTAATGTTTGTACTACTGATGTTTCTCAAGTAGCATACAAAAGATATGCTTAACTGAAGAAATACTTATCAGAAGACTGAGAAAGTCTGTGGATTTCTGTGGGAATTTGAGAGAAGAAATAAATTTTATGCATTCCTCTTTAAAGCAGTTTATGACATGGAGCCTAGTATCTAAATACAGCGTTCATGTCCAGATTCCTCTAGCTTTGGTTGAAAGAAGACAATTTTCTGCCGCAATAGACTAGTAGACAAGAATGTCAACCTTGATGTGGGTAGGTTTTGTGATCTACTCTGTGTTATTGCCCAGCAACTGGGCCTGGGACTCAGTAAATTCGAGCCCTTATAAGGATATGAACACCTTGTGGAAAAATTGTGAGTTAGACAAGTAAACTATCTCCTCCTTTTCCAAAGCCTGACCGTGTGTGTTCAATAAGGATGAAAATAAGGATATTATTACCCTACCTCTCTAGGAACATGAATGAAAATTCAGATGGGTTTTTTTGAAAGATTAAGTAAAACTGTGAATTATGTATACAGGAAACTTTATCACAAATACAATTTCCAGCACCACTTTCAAATTTCAAAAGGATTTGGCTCCTTGTGTAGATGAGAGTAAATTGTATTTGAAACCAGATATTTTCCTGGAATTTCTAAGCCTTGTTTATTCTTCAACTCCATCAGAAACATGAAATTTGAAAGGTCTTTGGAAACTTGGGAAAGATAAGAGATTTTAAACACAGGATCAGTAAAAATTTTATTAAGTTACTGTTAGTGTATGCATATGGAACACCCAAAGGAATAGATGAATACAGCTCTCCCTTTATTTTAAAACCCTTAAAACCCTACACTTATGAAATATTGAAAATAAAAGAAGCTTTAGGTTTCTGAAGAACTTGCAATTAAAGAAAGAAAATTCTGGAAGTAACTGTAGTTTACTTTCTATAAACACCAGCCTAAAGAATAAAGAAACAAAGGCAACACACAGAGAAAAAAATGGCTGTTGTCCAAAGAAAGTGTTTTTTTGCCAACAGATGCAGCTGAAAACATTCAAAACAAAGTAAAATATTTAACTGATGTTTATATTCTTCCTTGCAAAGAATGTCTCAATATATCTAAGTATTGTGCTCAATATTGCAGAATAATTTGGAATCCAATTTGTCAGTGCTCATGTATGTAAGTATAGCTTTATAGCAAAAAGCAAGTGAGATCAAAAGGACTACATGTAATTTTCAAGTCTCTGAACATAAGAAAAGATTTCGATATTGTTCTGTGAGTAGCCCTGGCTCATCAATATTTAAAATATGACCTTGAGTAAAGACATTTTTGAAACAAACCTTTTTCCCATCAAGGAGTCAGTGGCAAAGTATATTGTCAAATAGTTTTCTTTTGTGAAATTTGTTTTTCCTGATTATGGCTATCCACCTCAACAGATTTCTGTCTGAATGATTTGAGTTCAATCTGCTTTCTACTAAGCAGCCTTAGAGCCTCACTGATGTAGTACAGTATGTGTACATCACCCTACTTCAACTTGGCTAGACTGTATTTCTTATGATAGATCCCAGCAAGTTTATCCACAGAGGAATGCTCCCAGCTAAAGTACATGTCTCTGGCAGTTGAGAAGTCAAATTTTTAAAGTATGAGAGAGCTGTGTTTCTTTCCCTGTAAGCCACGATACTGGCTTAGGTGGATGCAAAATACATCTGAACCATTTCAGAATGAAAAATACTTTCATTGCTTAACTGACCTTTCCTGAAAGTGTTTGTTCTCTGGAATGTTTTGAAATTCAGATTTTCTTTGCTAGAGAAAGTAAAACATCTGAATATCAGCTGTCTCACAGAGCTAAAATCTCCTTCCAGTTCTGCTAGGCAGCGTAGCCTTGACTCAAGATAAACTGAAATTTACAAAGTTTGTTGTGTTTAATCGCTGAGAAATCTTCTCTTTGGGATATTTGCCATGCTTTTAGTTTCCCCACTATCTACCACTGAGTGTTGGAAGCTCCTCTTGTTCACTTTGTAAGGGTGCTAAAGCATAGCTTTAATTATATTTGTCTGTAGCAGTAACTATTGCACCTATTGCAAACCATAATACGTTTCTCCAATTTGAAATACCAGCTTCTTGCTAGCATTACAAAGCAAGTCAGAATAGAAGCTAGACTAGAAGAAAGCAGACAAAAAAGTTGAATATATCTTATCTGCTGAATTTACATGCTTTTGTACTATGTATTTTATACACTGAGCTTCCAAAGTGTAAAAAAAACCAAAACAGCTTAAATGAAGTGAAATGGTGTCAATACTCATGGTAGTCTGTGTCATAAAAAATAAGCCTTGCACTGCTGTGTTGTTCTATGCAGAAGCTGGTGATAATCAGTACCATCTTTATGATCAGACCTGGAAAAAAGAAATCTGTGTTTTCACCCCATTCAATACCAGCAAATCAAGCCTTGCCTCTGCAAAAGAAAGCTTCAGTAGCCTTTGATATAACAGCAGTTCACTGAAGGGCAATGTCTTCAAAAGTTCCTTATTTGTGAGAACAGATTCACATTACAAGCTCCCACTGGCACCATCTGGCCCAAAATCAAAGGGAAAATCCAAAGAATACACACAGAATGGGTGCATTTTAAGTGAAACTACAACTGAGGAGAGTTATATGTGGTTATACTGGTAAATGCTGTAGGTCTTGCAGTGATCTTGGGAGAGCATGTCTCTATATGTCTCTGTGTGTGTGTGTGTATGTGTGTGTGTGAGAGACTGATGTTTTTAGACAAAAACATCAAATGCGAGTCTAAAATCCCATAAGGATCTTTAAGTAATATAGGGATAGACAACTTGACAGATAAGCTGTTAAAATCTGCAAACTATTTTTGTATTACTGGCTCATATTATCTGTCTCCTTTTTATAAGGGAGAGAGAATTTGACTGTTTCAGAGTCTAAAACATCTATGTCAAAGAAAACCAGTGCACCTAGAAGTATATGATTTAACACAAATGTTTAATTTATCTCAGTACTGAACGGGATATTGTAAATTACGGTATAAAAATTTATTTCTATTGGGCTAAGGTAATTTTTTATATTCTTGTTTGTTTTATTTTCTAGATAAAAATCTACTAAATAAGGTAACATTCCAAGAGACACTTGAAAAAGTGACAAAATGAATTTTTACCCTTACAGTCCATCTTTTCCTGTACATAATTATACACACAGTGCCACTAATATGTTTAAGCAACCCTGCTGAACAAGAGCAAGGTTTAGCTATAACCATAATGTCATCTCAGAGCACAAGTAGTGGAGCAGACGGTCTTTGTGTATCTCCACAAGTAGAAACTATGAGAGTTTTCTGAGTAACAAATGTTGCTTTTAAATAGTCTTTAGCAGTTCTCTTAATTTGCTCAGATCTTTCTGAGCCTACATAAAGTCTGAGAATATATACAGCATCCTGATGAACTCTGTGAAGCACTATCGCCTTTCATTTTTTTCAATTTACTTCCTCTCCTGCCCCCTAGACCTTCTATTGGAAAAGAAAGGAAACAATAACATCTTATGCTTTTTCATTCTACCCATAATTTTTATAGATTTTTGTTCCATTTCTTCTCACTCATCTCTTTCCCAGGCTGAATAGCACAGGTGTATTTAGTTATCCCTTCTATTGTTTTTCATTAACTTTGATCGTAACCCTGATACCCTGTCTTGCACTTTCCTCAACTGCTATTCTTATATCTCAAAAACAATACAGCAGAAAAAAACGAATTTATGCACTGGTATAATAGTGCTTTCCCTTCCATATTCCTTTTTGAACAATTTCTAGCACTCTATTTGCTGCTTTCACTGTTTGGGATTAGCTGCTTTCATCAAACCACATTACAACACCAGTGTCTCTGTTCTATGTCTACAGCTCAGCTTGGATGCAAACTGAATTCCCACTAGGTGTGAAATCATGCTTTGGAGGCAGACATTCAGATCCACATTGGCTCCAATGTAGGCTTAGTCTACAAGAGAGTTTTGTGAACACTTTCAGATGCTGTAGAGAACATGGTTTGAAATTCTCTACTTGAAAAATTCTATGAATCAAATGATTAGGGCCTAGTTTCGCTACAGAAAATTTGAATAAATCCTGTAAATACTCTGTGTGAATCTGCTAGCATTGTTATTGAAAATTTAATATTAGGAAGGCTTGGGAATTTTTTTCCCCTTTTAGCAGTAGAGTTTTTGGTTAAAACTTGAAAACTCCTAGATATAGATATGGGACCATTCCACCATTATTTTTTTTTCTAATGATAATAAATTTGCCAGTTCTGGTGTTGAAACTCTAATTGATTTTTAAAGTTTGTGAAGTTTTTGCATGCTTTGATCTTCAGCCTTCTAGTCTGCTAAAAGTTAATGCGGAAAAATTTATCTTTTATTTTTCAATTCAAGTAAATTCAAGTAAAGATAATAGCCAGTTGCTATTCATGTCCCCTTTTGAAGAAAGAAGAATAATTTTTACCCAATTACCTAAAAGCTGGAAAAATTAGTGGGAAATCAAAAACTCAATGTGAGCAGAAGTGAGAAAACGGTGATAAAATCACATGTTCCTCAGAAAATAAAATATGAAACCTCAACAGAAGTTTGCATAAGACTAGTTTTATGATTGACTTTTTCTCACTGATAGAGAGACTGGATGAAAATAATTTCTATGGGGTTAATTTTTATTTATTTTGAGAGGCACAGTTAGCCCTTCTGCTTTAATCAGGCTTCCTAACATTCACAGGTATTTAATCCTCTCAATAAAGAAGGCTTAATTCGGCAAGTAAACTTGAAAAATCATACAATGTGCCTCAATACAATTCAGCTTGCACTACAGCCTCTTTAAGGGCTTTACAGAGTCTCATGCTACAATTTTGTTTATATCTGCTAAACTAAATGCAGGTAGAACTGAAAGCTGTGGAAGTATGTAGGTTTTTGGTTCTCTGTGATGAAGTCAGAGCCTTGAGACATAGAATCAAGGAATAATGAAATTTTAGAATGGCTTGGGCTAGAAAGGACCTTAAAAATCATATAATTCTAATCCCCCTTAATGGGCAGGAACACCTTCCACTGGACCAGGCTGCTCAAAGCCTGGCCTTGAACACTGCCTGGGATGGACACCCACAGCTTCTCTGGGCACCCTGTTCTAGTGTATCACCACCCACACAGTAAACATGAAGTGCTAAGTAAAACTTACAGGACTTCTAAATATCTGTAGAGAATGCAGTGACTTAGTTCAATTACAGCAGTCTCATTTATCCCTGTCCAGGATTGTTACTCATATTAAACAAATACTTGCAGTTATAGCTGCTTTCAGCAGAAGGGCAGACCTCCAGCAATTTCAGAAAACAGGTAAAACTCTTTAATTCAATCTCTTTACACTATCTTAGCTTACAATAGAATTCAAAGTAGAATAAGATACACAATTCTGCAAAGTATATAAGAAAGTTTGAGATATTTTTGTGTCTAGGGACAAGGGCACTCTCTTTCTAGCTTAGCTTTCACAATTCATGGTAGTGGTCAACCCCCTTTCTAGTACTGAGTCTTCATCAGGAACTTGGGGAGCTGAGGGTATGTTATGAGTCTGTAGATTAATTTTGTGACTACAGCTTGCTGTACTCTTCAGATTTTTAGAATAAAAAATGCTTAAAGAAACAAGTAATCAAATCTCATCTCTCCCAACTGTGTCTTGTAAAGAACTTCATGTTTCAAATGTATCCTAACTCCAAAACTCTCTGTCTTAAACACCCAAAATATGAAGAAAGAGATTAAAGAAAATATGTTTCATACACAGAATCTGTTTCTATGCAAGCCTTATTACTTTCCTGTAGTGGTGTGTTTTAAAAGGTTTTTATTAATTGAATTGTTTTATAGTGTTTTCATTACCTGGTTTGTTTTGTGTACCTCCATATTCTCTCCCCTTTGCTTTTCTCCTGTTCTCTCCCCTCCCTGGTGGCACATCAGTCACTTCGAGACCCTTCCCAGAGTCTGGAAAGTTCTCTGGAGAGGGTCAAGGGATAGGCTGCTGCTGGGGAACCCCCCTACCCCCCCGGGGTGATTAGCTGCTGGAGGTGTCATTCAGCAGGCTAAGTCACATCCGGGACCCCCCACTGGTCTACCCTTAACCCTTTCCCTTTTCCCCACCTCCCCTTATAAACCCTTGCACAAGCCTTGCTCCTTGCTCTGCCCAGCAGACGCTCCGAGGTGAGGAGGGGGTGCTGTCCTGACTCCCAATAAACTCATTAAGCCGTCCCCGCTCAGAGCCCTCCTTTATCTTCGCCATCGTCGCCGCATTCAAGTTACGCGTCCCCTGGGATTCCGGGACAGTTTGCCCTCAGGACAGGTGAACTGAGCCGAGGCTTGGCACAGCATTCAGGGCCGGCAGGTTCATACAGAGGCACACTGCGGCAAGCGGAGCTGCTCACGCGCGCCACGATATTAGGCGCTGTAAAACGCCAGCCTTTATATTTGGCGCTCCAACACTTCTGCCGCTGCCCTTTCAATAGAAAAATCTTTCTGTAAACAGGAGTCCAGACACTTGGGTTTTGTATAACTCTTTCACAATGCTAGTAAGTTCTTGGGAGGCCACAGAGCAGGTGCGTATAGGGCCATATTAAAGGAAACCTGGACCTGGATTTCCCTTTGTTCCGTTTACATTCCCCAACATTACTGAAGATGGTTGGTGGCTGGAGATGAAGCAGTTTTAACAAAACTTCCTACATAATGTATAACTACTGACAAAGGACTGTAACAAAGATAAAGCAGGTTTTTAAAAAACAGCTTTTTATAGGTGTTATTTTGCTCTACTCCTGTGGAGTCAGTTTTGCCACTCTGTTATAATGGATGCAGTATTTCTAATCCAACAACGGCTCCATTTGAAGATATGTCCTAGTAAAAACAATGGATTAATCACCAAAATAAATGAATACCAAAGAGGGTCCTAGCTGAAAATTTCTAACCAAAAATTTTTATCTTTTATTTATAATATTTTACATTTTAACATATGCATTTTTAGATTCCCAATAGTAATTTCTTGTAGAATTATCAACCTTGCTGCAATATCCAAATTCCTTTGTTAGGGACTACAAAATAACCAAGACAGATGTTACACAGAAAGAAAAGGATGATCTCTGATACAAGCATCTTGCAGATTAAGTAAAAGATAAAGGTAATGTGGATGTAGAATAGACAAGAGAGCACAAGGAAACAGGGCAAGTAAAGCTGGTCAGTCTGACTGCCCTTGTAGCAGCACCCTGTAATAAAAGTTTGCATGAACACCATGGAGAAGAAAACACAGATTTAAAGGTTGATCATACTGCAGCTTTGTGGCAGTGTGGGGGGAATTCCTCTTGAGGACAATGGAATATAAAAGACATAAGACATAAGCAAGTCTATATTTAAAAAAGTGTTGACATCATGACAGGTCAGACCTGGAGTTTGGGGCAAAAAAGAAGGTAGGGTAGAGAGGACTAAAAAAGCTTTTTAAAAGAGAAGATAGGGTTTGTATTTCATAAATCAGAGGAAATGTCCAGAAAATAGAGGTATGTCTCTATAAAAGAGTTTGATAATATATATTAATACTCCAATAATATTTAAGTGTGAGCCAAATGGAATCATATTTATTAGAGAAATAATTTAGGAAATATCCAAGTAAAAGGATAAAAATCACAACTAGAAATATAAAAATACAAATTAAACAA
>VZTB01003752.1:32477-49606 GCA_013397245.1 Thryothorus ludovicianus
AGGTACACTGCCCCATTCCCATCTATGGAGCTATTTGACAGGAAAACCAGAGACACTATATGCATCTTTACAGATTAGACTTGACTTTTCCATATTCTTTGCCTGGAAGCATTATAGGCACCTCTCCTCCTTACATTATTTAAAAATAAGGTTGTTAAAAATATATAGTTGCCATCATATTCTAATTTAAATCTTTGAATTACAATAGGAATGTTTTTCCAAAAAAATTCTGAGTGCTACTCATTCAGTGAAGAAAATTCATGTTTTTAATTCCCTTCATAAAATTTTATATATTAAAATAGTTTTATCATTGAATTTGAGTTACTCCTACGCAGCCATCATAAATAAAGACTTTATATATCAATAATGGTGCCTTTATTATTGGGAAGGCACAAATGGACTTGGGGCCAAATCAGGTAAAGGAGAGGAGGCTGATGGGCAATTTACTCCCTTATACAAGCCCTGGATCAAGAGATATGGTAACTGAATTGTATTAATCAGTCTGTATTCTGAATGAAATTCAGAGGTTTTTTTCTGAATGGTTATTATTGGGTTTCATCACCAGTCTTCTGTAACAAAAAGTCACAGAGCTGAGGGAGATAAGCTGCGTTTCTGAGGCACCACTCTTGACAATGCATTTTACTGTTATTATGTCAGAAAACTGAATTCAGGCAACAACAAAGTCTTCATCTGTGAAAGGAAATAGAAGCATCAAAAGCCTCAAGTATCTGTGTTGTTGAGAAGATCTGAGAAAGAGGTCAGTAATGAATTACACACAAATCTGACAGCTGCTGCTCTTTTAGCACCACTGCAGAGTGCTTTAATACCTGCTACCCTACTGTTATTTTCTTATAGTGTTCTTACATAAAAAAGATTTCCATTCCTACTAGCCTCGCTGCTGGTGTCATCTCTTTCATCAAGCTAATTTTAACTTTAAAATAACACAAAATAATCCAAAACTTTGAGGTCAGCCTCAACTTCAGTGTGAAAATGAACTCACTGATATCTAGATGTTCCCTCAAACATAAGTTTTTCTCAGACCTGTGATTTTAATTCCTTCAATGGAACAAAGATCAAATTACCATGGACTTTCTTATCCTGTATAGTGTTTATACTTTCTTGTCATTAGGACATTGTGTCATTATTATAACAACTATAACACAAACTCCTCATTTGTTCCTGCTTTTCTGCAGAACCCATAGCACTGCAGTTGCTTACAGTGTCTGGGCCTGGTCACCTATCACCTTACTCTGTTAGGAATAAATAGCCACTTTAGTAGGGCGTCACAGGGCTTGCCAGAGAACCTACAGCAAGTGGGAAGGAGATGGGCAGGCTGAACACTCTCCAGATGACCTGGAAAACAGAGCTAGTCACTGGTTTTCATGTTTCCATGTGTAATCCTGTTATCCTAGCTTTTGTAATTTTCCAACCTTTTTTATTTTTTCAAAATAAAAATAAAAATACACTGACTTTTCCTTTGAAAATGTGCTGAGGGCTTTCAGAGTTTGATCAAGGTACCAAGATTTCATTTAGGACAGCTTAGCATAAGTCTTGTTTGCCTGAGCTGCCCCATACAAACTGTTGCTCAGGCTAGTCTTGTACTGCAGTTCCCTGGAAGGAACTCAATTCCATTTGGGCTGCACAGTCCCTAAACTGATGGTGCATCAGGGAAAATTTTGTCAGCGGTGCCCTCCAGATTTTTTTCTTTGTAACTGACTTTACAAGCTCACCTACTGTTACACACCTGGGGATCCACACATTAAAAAACACGTGTAGCAAGACTCGTTCAGCTGAATGCCTTGGGACATTTGTGCTATCGCCCCCACTGTGCATGTTCTGGAACTTGATGGAAAATTTGATATGTGTTATTTTTGAGATCTCTACCCCAGTAGGGCTTGACAGAAACAGATGAAAAGCCACATACAAAAGTCATGTCCCTCATGCTACATTAATGTAGATTAATGTATCTGTAGTTACTGCAGACACGAATACGTGGCGTACTGGACAGCAACAGAAGCAACTTTGCATAAGCAGAGTTGGGCTTCAAAGGCAAACTTAAAAAACAACAAAAAATCTTTTTCTTATCAACAAGGTGAACTGTCTTTTTCTAGATGGAGATCTTAATGCTTTTTCTCCTGTGTTATGAAACTGAAATAAAAAACAGCTTTTCTCAAACACCACAAAGGAAGAAAAAGGCAGTGGTAATCCAGCCTCTCGTGTACACTCGTCCTCAACAGATAGCAATAAATCTTACAGCAGTTTTCTAATTTATTTGAATGGGAAATAGCAGGGGTCTCTAAGCTGCTATGCACACAATCAACAATGCAGTAAATGGCTATTACCATAATTCTATAACTCCATTATGTCAATGAACTTTAGCTCTCTGTGATATACAGTGCATGTTCTGATGTTATTTTGAGATATCACTGACTTTCTATCTAAAATTATTGTATAATATCAGTTCATTGAGGTGGTCCAATCAATCACACCTTGCTCGACTAATTTTTAATATCATCTAATCCTATTGCATAGACAACAACAGTGTTTTAAGATCTATGGACAGAGAAGAGGGACTCTTGTTTTACTGCCTTTTTAGAAGTAGAAGATATAAAACATGTTTTTGGAAACAGTTCTTTGCACTACTCTTAGTTTTACTCTGAATGATAGTTAAGCTATAAAAGTAGATACTAAACCCACATAATATGTTAGCCTTAGGAAAAGGGAGATTTACATTTCTCTGCTCGTCTGTGAAATAGAATATATCATGCTAAGCCTTTCCAACCCTTCAGAAAATGTCTATTTCAAAAGATTTAAATACAAGAAGAAAGTAAGAGCAAAATTAGAGGAGATACAAAGTTCAGGCAAAGGGGAAAAGGTTTTCTGTTGGCACAGATGTGAAAAAGGAACAGAAAGGTTAAAAATGCAAAGTTAGTCACATCCAGCCTCTAGCTGCAAACTGCTGAAGCATGAGGTAGGGGAAGAAAAGCAAAAGAAAAGAAATATTTTTTGTATTCAGCACAGAACAGTTTGGTACCTTTGTCTCCCTGCAAATCACCGATTCACTGGCTAAGGAACAGAATCCTGAGCTCAGCAGAGTGAGGGAAGAAGATATAGAAACTAATAGAAAAACTTCTGCCATTGGAACAAAAAGTGTCAGGAAAAAATTCTTTCATACCATAATCAGTGCAAATATGTGAAAATCTTGTGCTTTTGAAATTTTTGTGCTGTATACAAGGAAGCATAGTAACAGAGAATAAAAGCAAAAGAGAGAAGGGAGGTCAGTAAGTAAGAGAAAAAGGTAGGGAAATGCAGAATGATGTTTCAGATACAAATGTGAAAGACAAGCATCTGGTGAACAAATAATACATGGATCATTTTCTCTGAAGAAATAACGAAATGAACTACAGAAAATATTAAGATGGATTTATATAACAGCAAGCAAAATAGGGAAGTTAGACTGAAATAAGAAACATGTATGGGCACATAATGAGCAGAAATATGATGAGGGAATAATGGAATTATTTTCATATTTTGATATTTAAAGAGAAAAATCTAATTTTGATTTTTATTTTTTTTTAAAGTGCTTTGGTTATATTTCATTGCAGAGAAAAGGAAGATACATTTATTTCTATTTATCATGGAAATATAGACTATTCTGAATTGGAAGAGAACCACAAGGATCATCAAAGTCCAGCCCCTGGGCCTGCACAGAGCAGCTCCAAATATCACACTGTGCACCATGAGAATGTATTCCAAATTCTCCTTGAGCTCTGTCAGGCTGACGCAGTGACCACTTGCCTGGGGAGCTGTTCCAGAGAACCAATCATCCCCTGGGTGAAAAATTCTTCAGTAATACCCAGCCTAAACCTCTCCTGACACAACTTCAGGCCATTCTCTTGGGTCCTGTCACTGATCACCAGAGAGAAGAGATCAGTGCCTGCCCCTCCTCTTCACCTTGTGAGAAAGCTGTATATGCTTCTCCCAGCACTGAACATATTCTTACCTATGATATTTTCCAAAGTAATGATTAGTTTCTTTCCAGAAATGTTACATTTAGTAACTGTGTCTAAAAGAGCTGCACATTAGTGACACCAATATGCAAAAGCAGATATTGAGAGTACACAAAGATTACCTCCTGCAACATTCAAAAAGAACATTAATTACAACAGTTATTGTTACAATTATGTTAGGTGTGAATGTGGAACAGTAAACATGTCCCTCTATTTCAAAAATTTAGGTTCTCTGGTAGCAGATTCAGCAATATATCCAAAAGTTTGATTTACCTCCAGCAGCTAGGTGGTGGGTATAAGTTACATTAAGTATGGAGCTAGGGGAATTTAATTTTCATACATGCTACCTTTATAAAATTAAACTAAACTTGAAAAGAAAAGCCTATTTGAAGCCTAATCTTCTGAATAAATTAAAAATACTCAAATTTAGTCCACAGAGTGCCTATGAAGAAGAAATATTTAAAATTTTACCAGGAAGCTGACAGAAGAGTAAATGCCCTCTGTAATTCTTCTCCTTCATCAGTAATTTAGGTGGGTTCTGAATTTCTCAGAATTAACTAAAAATTGAATGAACCCTGTAAGACCATGAATGCTTTTATTTTTTTCCAATTATTATTTATTAACAAATGCATATGTGTGTGTATGTGTGTTTTGCACGCATGAACACTGGATAAACTCTTTCTCTGTTCCTCTGATCCCATAAATGCTGCTTGCCAGTTCACTTATTTTCTTCTGGAAGCGGAAAATTCAACCTTTTATTAATTATAATGTAATGAAATCCATCCTCTTAACTGTTCACTTTCAGTTGTGTATCATCATATCTGTGAGTCAGAAAATGAAACATCAGTCCACATGCTCATGAGAATGGTCAACAAAGCAGATCTGTATTTCATATACTAGAAATTACAAATCAGGAATTAAAGAAAAACAAATGAACATTACATGAAAATGACAGGTTAGTCTTTCAAGGGAGTGTAATGCTTGCACATCAGAAGCTTTACTTTCCCTAGGGTTTTCTGTAAATGCTGCCTCATACTTTCTCCTCAATCTGCCCACTCCACAGGAAAACCCAAATAAAGTAAAGCCGACAATAAAAAATGTGGAGTGTCCCTCACACATCTCTGTTGTGTATTTCTTCTAGACTCTTTTGAGAGACACAACAGAAATGAACAAGACTCGAAGTAAAATGTTGCAAGCAAAAGCTGCCATTGAGAAAGGTTTTCAACACGACCTAGAAAAAATACAGGAGAAATATAGTGTTGCACTTATTTCTATTTTGAAATTCTATTTTATACTTATTTAATCTTCTATCAACACATTTCCTCTTCTACTTTTTTTACTGATTTAATTTAATTTTTTTAAATGATGGTACTTTATAGAGTTTTTATTTTACTTGAAAAAATGTTTACATTAAAAGGTGAATTTTTAGAAGACTGAGGTTCAAAAGCCTAAGAACTTTAAATTTCAACATACTTTCTGCATATAGAAAACACAGAATTTTACAGTTAAATGTTGAAATTAACCAGATAGCTACATTTCCACATAACAACCCGGGTGCAATATAAGGCAGTTTGTTTGGTTGGTGAAAATTTGCCTGTTTTAACAAAGGTCACAGCTGTAAAGAGTATTTTTCTGGACTGTAAGTGAATTTTTCAAGTGGGTCTTTGCCATTTCACTGAGAACAAAAACGTCTCATTTAATTCACTGTCACCTGACCCCAGAGCATAGACAAGTTCATTTCTGTAAATGAAAGGAAATTGCCTGAAAATAAATGCAGATAACAGACCAAACTCAAATTTATTTTGTACTCATAAATGGACACCTACTAGGAGTGCATCCCCTAATGACTACCTCTGTAGCTTACTCATTTACTTTTTCAGAATTCTTTTGTTTTCAGGGCAATGGAAACAGAGGATAAATAAATACAAAATAAAGATGACATAGGTCCTATTCTGATCATAGTGAAGTCCTGACCTTTCTGCTACTATTCAGCATGATGATTTTACTCTCATATTGCACTGTTTTGAGTTAAACTTGAATCAGCATGCTTTCCACCAGGAAAAGTCAGGAAAAAGCAGTACAAAGTGAAGTAAGTCAAATAGATGATAGCTTCTAAAAGAAGGATTTTGGCCAAAACTCTACAAAGATGCTTCAAATAAGGCATTATCTGTGTAATCCTGATTTAAAGTGGCCCTTTCTGTATCAAGGACTAGCCCCTACACCCCCACGAAATCACAGCATCTCAAAAACCCCCAAACAAGAAAAACCCAAACAAACAAAAGAAAAACCAAAACCAAACCCAAAACCTAAACAAAAACCCACAAAAGAACCCCAAAAAACCAAGAAAAAACCCCCAAAGAAACAAGAAAAACCCTGAAAAACTAACNCAAAACACAAATCCCCTGCTGGTAATACCAATGCAGTTTATGTCTACAGTCTTTTCTTGTAACTGAGAATGGATTTATTTTTTTGCTAAGAAGAAACTAGAATTTGGGAAAAGCTGACTGTATCACATAGGATATTCTTAGAAGAAAATTAGGAATGTACAAGATAGCAAAAATATTCCTTGTATAGTACTGAGACTTCTAGTTAGGACAAGTAGTGGTCCCCAAGATGGGGTATGCTTACAGTGCTGCCAGTCACAATTTATTCAGTTATCTTTCTATGGTAAAATGGAAATACAGAGGGAAAAATAAATCAATTCCATCTAAATGCAATAGTATCCTATTTAAAAATAATATACCTTTATTCCACTGAACATTTTTAATACATTTTGAATATTTTCAGTTTGTGTTACACAACTTATAAAAACTATTTCTTCTGTTCCCTTTATTAATATTAATAATATTAAGACAAAATTTTCAAGAAACACGTGAAAAATTTGCTCACCTGCTGAAATCCAAGATCAGATTTTGCAAAATATTGAGGAAAGAATTATGAGAAAATTGTTGATATATTCAGAATTCTGTCATTCAAGCTGTCTCTTCTCAGAGGGCTAATTCATTTCCAGAATAATAATTCTGGTCCCTCTGCAGCTTTACTTACTATTTGTGGAAGCTTTACTTCGACCTTTTGTATGTCCAATGTGATGGATATTGATGACAATCCTATAAAAACCACTGCCTTTTAGAGCAATATGGCAGTAGGCATAACAAGAATGAAACGTGATTACCTTTTTAAAGCATTAGTATAAGTGCCTCTAAGTGACATTTTAGTAATTTAAAAAAGAATAGATTCACATTTTGGAATATTTTCTGGTCCTCTTGATACAAATATATAAAAGAGAACAAATCAAGCAACATTTTTTTTCTTCAGTAAGAATTAAATTAAGAAAAAAAAACACTGGAGAAAGAAAGCTTTCTTAAAATATTAGAAGAGGAAATGGAAAAGGAAACCAAAATAATTCAGTTATACAGTCCTGTATTCTCTGGATATTCTCTTGTAAGATCAATGAGGGACATATGAAACTATATAGAAAATTGCATTTTATGCATTTAAAAATTGTAGGAGGGGATGTTTTTTCCCCATACATGCTGACAAAGAGCAGAGCAATACAAAGGAAGACAGGTATTGCAGTGCTTTATATTTATGATCTAACTTCAGATTTGCATTTCTTTTTCACTCATTCCTCAAGGAGGTACTGTACCATTCAGCCAAATAAATCCATGAAGAAAAATACTGTTAAGAGCTGGTCTGACTTATGGACTCATTCAATTCAATAATCTGGAGAGCATGATTGCTTTAAGGTCTGAAATTGAACAGCATCTTAGTAAAAATTAAAAACAAAGGAATGGACTCTGGTAATTGCTTATTAAATTTTCAAGCCCCAGTGACAATAACAAGTTTAAATTGATTGCTCAATGCATTTAAAATAGATGGTACTGAATGTGCAACAAAACCACACCAGCATGGCAAAAAACCTGGACATTCTTGAATGGATAAGTACTTCAGTACTTTATTACCTCTGGAGAGTTTAGGGGATTCTATAAGGCTGACTTGAACAGATCCTATGAAAATGCTATACATCACACACAACTACTGCTGGGCTGCACCAACCACTGCCTCAGCTCGGTGCTTCAGGGCAGCAAGGTATGCTCTCTCCACGTGCACTTTCTAGCTTTCTCAGTCCTCCTGAAAAGCCATCCACTTCCTTGCTGCTGCCTGAGAGTCACCATGTGTTTGTTTTCCTGGTGCAAACCTGAGTTTCCACATGCTCCGTTAAATTTTTCACGGGACAATTAATTTCAGTATGGTAAGGTGCTGGAGTTAACACCAGAAAGCAGCCAAACAAAAACATTTTAATGCATGGGAGATGGGAGGGAAAGTCTGGACTATAGGGTCTTGCCAGAGTGTATGGAAGGAGAAGAGAAAATGGATAAGGAAATGGAAAATAAGCCAGAATCAAAACAGCAGCTTTAGAAGAAAAGCTGACTGGCTTATATATCTCGCTTCTCATCTTCAGAGAGCTTTTGAAAATGATAGAGGAATTTAAAAATGTGTGTTTAAAACAGTCTTTCTGAAAGACTGTTTCTGCAAAAGCTATAAGGTGTTCTGAAAAAGTCGTTTAACTGAAGAAAGGGGACTAGGAATCCATGAGTAAGAGATAAAGGGAAAAACAATTAAAGTACTTGAACAAAAGGGGCAAATTAGAGTTCTCACTTCCACCTTGACTTTCCGCAATGCTGTAATAACACTAACCAAATTCAGGTTTTACATGTAGGTAGGGAAAGGGTCTTTGTTCAAACCTGTGAAGTGATACAGTTTTACTTATCTTCCAGAGAAAACACGCTGCTGAAGAGTCTGCCAGTTAAACACAGAAAGATCCAGACAAAGCAGCACAAACTCAGCCAACTAAACCGAACAACAATACAGGAGCCAACCTGTCTGTGTTGTTACAAAGCAGCAATTCTCGCCCTTGGTGTGCTGCTACTGCCCAGATTGCCTGGCAAGGCACAAGGTGAAATTACCTTCTTGCCAACTCTTGTCTTAAAGACTGCCTTAGATATGAATGCAGATACACAGCGCGTAAAGTTTATAATTTAAACACACATGCAAGGATCACTTCAAAGGTTTTCGACCTGTAAAGTTTAAGTGTATGAAAACAAAATTATTGGTCATTAGAAAGAGTCTAAATGTCCTAAAGTCATCCTGAAATATGACAAGACACAAACAGTTCAGAACATAGCTCCAAAGAGCTAAGCAATATAAGTGGAGAAATAAAATGATGGAATGGATTCTAAGGATTCTTTTTTGTAGTGAAAAGTTCTTTTTCTTTTTTTTAATATTTGCTTTTCCATTTGCAAATGAAAAGTAACACCCATTGAGGAAGAAATGTAGAACATCTTTTGAATAAAAAAAACAAACCCCAAAAACTTTTCAGGCAGTATGTGGTGATACATTTCTATTTTTTTCTTCTGATAGATAAAATCCTACTTAGCAATTCCACCCTTTTTTTTTGTTATGTCATTATTTCTAAAGGAGGACTATGTGGATATCAAATCAACATCCATAACTTACCATCAAAGACACAAGGTTAATATTATTTTAATCATTAAAATAATATGAACACATTTTTAAACATAAAAAGGACTCATTTCATCAGCAGTTAGAATTCATATTTGTATAGTATTTAATTTATCTCATTTATTTAATTCTTGTTCTGAGGACCATTGAGAAGATTTCTAAATTTTCCATGCAATCTCTTATTATTCTCCTACTAAATTTTCAAGAACCCTTTCAAGGCAAGCACAATGAGAAAAGGAATGACAAATGTCTAGAATTAGGGGACAACTGCTGAAAGATGCATTCTAATGCCCTTTCAAATTGGAGAAAACCCCAACATATTTAGAAAACACCTTACTTGGCTAGAACACATTCCTGGAGTGCTATTGTCTAGTATCACTAGAGAAGGTGTTATTAAATTATTTCTGCTTTTTGTTGCTTGGACTTTTAAGACACTCCCAATTCAGAACCCACTTGGGATTTGCTGAATTAGAGCTGAAGTATGAATCAGAGAACATGATAGTGCAATGCTTCCCAGCTGCTTAGCAGGCAAGAGAAAGTGGTTTTTTTTTTTTCTTTCCTTGTTTGTGGGTGATATTTCTTCACAAAATGAGGAGAAAAAGGTATCAAGCAAAGCTAATTATACTTTTAGAAATTCCTCATCTACAATTCAAATAAGGATCTCCCTGAGAGGGATTTGAATTTTACATACTGTATGTGCTAACCTTCATCATACCAAATGGCAGCAGAAACTGAAATATTTTCCATAGCAAGTGCATTTCATACGCAAAGTTTAAAACCATCCATGCATTTATGCTAAAATGAATTATCTAATTTAAACATATGAAATCAGGCAGATTTACAAATGAGGTTTCATTTCAAATTCATACCTTCTTGTCCCTATTTCAAAAGGAAGAGGAAAGCTTACAAAACAGTGAGAGATGACTAACATCCATGCAAATTACCTCAGAGGAAGAGAAAAGATTTTAAAATTGGGGTTGTTGATACAACAAACAGTAACAGCTCTAGTATTTTCTGGCTCTAGTGCTTTCTCAGAAGCTTTCCTTAGCAGCTTGTGAATTAGAAACGTTAAGAGGAACTATTTTGATTCCCAGGGACACTCAAGAAACACAGGCTGGAGGGAAATAACCACACACGGAGAAAATACAGAACAACAGACAGGCAATCTGACCCTTCAATATGAGGTACCTTGTCTCACAATTAATTCAGCGCAGTCTTTATTTTGTCATTAGAACCCACTTGTAAAAGAATAATTTCTCAGCAGAAGGAAGTTGAGTGCAAGATTGTGGCTTCTGAGACTTCGATTTATGCAAATTATTTCTTTTTGCAAGCAGTAAATATACAATTATGTAATACCCACACAAAAAAAAAAACAACACAAGGAAGAAAAAAAACCACATTTGAACACAGGTTATCCTTGAACCAAATGTACTCAGAAAATGCAACATATTTCACTTTTTTGCCATGCTTCTTTGTCTATATTTTCCTAAGCAATTTCCTCAAGACACTAGAGAAAATAATTAGTTCTACTCCCTAATATGGGCAATTAAATATTAATATTTGGGGTTTTGGTGATAAAACCATATGTCAAAGTAAAGGGCACAACATAAATGATTAATTGAATATGCAAATAACAAGGAGTATACAAAATGTCTTTGGTAAGCAGAAACATTGATATCTGAAAATAAGTACAGCTTATAGATAAAAGCTTCATGTTAGAGCAATACCAGAACCCAAATTCTGCTTCTACCTTTGTGTCACTTGCAGCTTAATATGGAAAGGAAGATATCTCTGCATTAGTGTTTTATTTTGAACTGAGTGCTATTGGAGTAACCACACACATCTTCTCTGCGCAGGGTATTTGTGCTCCTGCTGCAGTGTGATCACAGAGTGAACATGCTGGGCTCCTGGTGGAAAATCTAAAGCTAAAGATGGACCCCATCACTGTAGAGTCCAAGGAGACTGATCTGAGCTGGGGTGAAATCGCAGTCTCCAAGAGGGTATAGGGAGGTCCTCAATACTCTGCATCTCCATATTTATTGCTGTTTCCATTGCCTTCTGATGCAGTACGTCTTGCAATGCATATATGCTTTTTTGTGAGCTTTGACTTTTGAGTGGATAATAATGTAGAAAAAGCTAATTTCTGACCTGAAAATTTAAAGTCTCTAAGTAGAATTTTTGTTCTGAAAAGAAACCAAGAGACTTTAATCCATTTTTCAAAACAAAGCAAGGTGTCATTTAATAAAGAAAAAAAAAAAGATGCAATATTATTCTTCTATCATCCCTTTTATATTTACAAGAAACTTCCAAGTGTTAGTAACCTCTAAAATGCCGAATTTTTAACCACCTGGATACACCTTTGCTGCTGAGACACTTACTGCTTGCAATTTAACTGAGATTATGGTGTCCAAGAAAATGCCTTCAAAAATGAGCATTTTTTTAAAAATTGCTTTCTGTCGATTTTTGAATGTTTCTTAAAGAAACATTAAAAATTATAACAAAAATATTATTATTTGGTTTTCTGATATCTTTCTCAAGGAGACCCTTCAGCAGGAAACCAATTATATTTTATCATTAGTATTATGTACGTAAATTTATTCCATTTAGACAATTAAGTTTTAAACTAAATGCCTAGAAAGGTCTTTCTTTTTTCTGTTGTCACACAACAGCATAGCCATCTGTTTGAATTTTCCACCCTTAACTTGTACTCTAATAAGACTTCAATATCTTTTCCAGTCACTGTTTTACTGAGTGTTATATCACCAAACAAATCACATTTAAAATGATACCATCTTTTCAGTGTTTTAATTCAGCTTAGTGGCTCTGAGTATAAGCTGCTTCTATCTCTTTTAAGAGATAAGCAGATGCTATCTGTTGCTGTCCTTATTTAATGTTCTTTCTGACTTCAAAGAGCAGTAAAATGGGACTTGCAATCTGCCAGAAGATCCCTCTGGAAGCATATTCATAGGTCACTGTTCAAGTTATTGTCTGCTGGGAACTTGAGAAATTATTGCCACAATCCTCTGGTAATGGCTTACTGCAAACTAGGAGGCTGCAGTTTATTTTCCACTGACCCACCATAGTATAGTATACACAGCACAGCTATTTATATAGCACATACAGGATCATGCAAAACCTCAGATGCTACATTGCACATTCTCAAATAGCTTTATGCTTACCATCACTTCCCAGCTCAATCCCCTCTCGATTCAAATTTTCCTCTCTCAAAGCACATCAGAATCTTCAAAGGTAACCACAGCTTCCTGGCATGCACAATATTTAAAAAAATAGTACTGATCCATGTTATAAATTGTGCGTGTGCCTTTATGTCTTGACCACCTTTGGAAAGGGTGATAATTATGTTTGTATCTGTGGTTAAATATGAGGAAGCAGATTTCATATTCCATATGTGATCCCATGAGCCCTACGACTGGAAAGACAACAGAGATGCATCTGGTTGCAACTAATACTCAAATACTCTGAGTGCAACTGTTTAGAACTTTAACTCTCAAGTGTCTGTGAGAAAAAACAGGAAGCGATTAAAAAAAAAAACCACCCAAAAACTTAACTTTTAAACGTGTTACTTCTCACAATTTGGATTCATATCATTTGCTGTTTAAGCACACAAAAACTTCCCACTGGAGGTTATCAGAACTATTTTCTGTGGAAAGCCCTTTCACATCATGTACACGCAACACTGTATGAGAAGCTGTGAACTGCATTACCTTCTTAAGAAACAGGTGAAAAGTAGAAGACTTCTTAAAAGAGAAAACAATGTAAGCAGAAGTCTGCTTCTGCTTACCACATACTGTGCAAGAAGCAACTCTTGAGAGCAAGACATCTATTAATAGTGTTAGCTTAGATTCTGATCGAACACATTCTCTTCCTGTCATCCCTTAGGGATGAAACATGACACAGTACCTTTGCTAGCACAAAGTAATCAAGTTAGTTATGGCCACTATTGTTATTGGTAATTTAGCCAGCTAGGAGAAAAAAAAACAAAACAAAATCAAGACAGTGGAAAGTTGGAAGTCCATGTCTTTACTAATATGACTGTATTTAACTGGCAGCTGAGATACTGTCAAAATATGAGGCAGCTTTGATTTGTATAATACAAATAAGTTTAATAAATTCACTGCAATTTTGTTCCACTTTTCTAAACAAAATTGTCTATGTCAGTATCTTCTGCTGATTGAAAAGAAATATGAAGGGGAAACTTTTTAAATTGTATTCATTAATGATGAAGTGGGACTACAGTTTTCTTCTTTGCTTTTCATGCTATGAGTAGTTGTAACAGTAATAATGGACAAGTTAATTTGTTTGTTACAACACAAGCAATGCCTAATTCAAACCTTTACACGTTTTGAAATTACAGGTTTTACTTTATAACCATCAGAAAATAGTGCCTAAACTCTAGGGTGAAATTAAAACCACCTCACACCATTGGTGACCCCTCTGACAAATCAGTTTCAGGCTTGATATAATAAGTTACACTGCAGAAAGCAGAAAGCCCCGTGTCCTGTGGAGCTGCTCAGATCATATTTTGCAACTGAAAAGACTCATCTCTGCTTCCTAATGGTGTTGTGTAAATACAAAGGAAATGTGCAGCATGCATGGTGACATCACAGTATATAGGAAGAAAGGTTGATCACAACGTTAAATTAAATCATGGCAAGTATAAAAAACAGGCTGCTGAAAACTATAAAAATATCTTTATTATACTACATAAAAAAGATGCCACTTGTACTTTTAAAAAGCAATAAAATGATCTGAAGGGAACATTACAAGAAAAAAAAGGAAATATATTAGTCCTTGTGAGTTGATTAGAAGTACAAATTATTTTTTCTTGATGATTTCTTCTTTAATAATAATTTTCTATTTGTGGTGTGTAATGACTGTGGATCAGACTACAGTCTACAAATTCTGCTGATTTTGAAACTGGCCATCCCTAAATGGATTTTAAAATAAAATTCATTAAATTATGTTGCATAAAGTCACAATATCTCTTAATGTGACAGCATAATATGACCTTAAAATTTTAAATGTTTTTACACCATTTCCAAACTTTGTTTTAATTCAGTAATTTTAATAATGTATTTTCTTTTCTACAGCTTCTTGCTTGTTATAACTAACAAGATGATTTAAAAGGCCTAACTCTGTTAAAGGGATGGGGGTGCAGACCTTACTGATATTTTGTAATGCCCTTCATTTATATTTAGTACTGTGATACAAAACAATCACCTTCTTGCCACTGACTACAGCCTTGATCATTTTCAAATTAGCTGCATTACTTTGTCACAGTCACAGTCTGTGACCTGTTAAAGCTTAGGTCAGAGAACTAAGACCGTCCATGTATGGTCTCTTCTTTTCCAGAGAAAATAGATTATTTTAAAAGTATTCAAGTGTTTTACTGAAATTACTGGTTCATAATAGAGAATTTTAAAATTCTGCTACCTTAGTAAAATCCTGTGAACTGTTGATACTGTCATGCTGGGGATAAAGTACTTCTCCCCTCTGTGCTCTTACCCATGAATTTCATGATAATATATGGTTAGTAAAGTTACTCTGGGATACATTCAAATATCCTGAATGCAGAGAGCAGTGTGTAGAATGAATTTGTAAACTAGCGCACCATGTGAGTACAGGTTTTCCTGCAATCAGCCTTTGATAGTAAACCTACCATATCCTTCTGTTTTTTTCATATTCTGCTGCTAAGGTTAGGTTCTACCAAATCAAAGCCTGCAGATTATGCATGAAATTGCTACTGAGAATATTTGTATATCATGTTATTTTAATTACATGATACTATTGATTTAATTAAGTGGGACTATGTTAATGATCACTTTCACAAATCAACTAGACATGTGATAATTGATTGCAATAAATATAAGCTCCAAACTCGCACTCTGGAGAGTCTCATAAGCCTCTGAAGCAGTTCTTAGTAAGCATATTTAATGATACAGTTTAAAGAACCAAAACTTTCTACTAAAGTGAAGTTCAAGTGTTTGAAAGGCCTTGAGAAAGAAATGCTAAGATTGAAAAAGCAGAAGTAATAAAATTCACTGATGAGTTTAAAAATGAACATAACTTTAAAAGATAATTCTCATGATTATATTATGGTACCTTTAGAACAAACAAAAATCAAGATATATTTTGAGATTCCCCTTTTCTTAATTCAATCATGTGATAAGTTCAATAAAAATATATTTGGCATTTTCCTCATCTATTTCCAGATCATTGCTGGGTCAAATACTGTAAATACTAATGAACACGCTCAGTGTCAACCTGAGGGAACTACACCACTATTTTTTCACCTGAAAGCTCTGACTTCTGTTAGCAAAACCTACTGTTTCCTTAACATAACGGGCCTCAGTGAGGAGCGTGTAAGCTTGGATGTCAAAGGTGATACAGAACAAGGCTTCTGATACAGAACAAGGTTCTCTAAGCAGGCCAGATCCCAGAAGACACAAACTCCACAAGATGAAGTCTTGGAGAACTATTCAGTTCTCATACATGGTGAGGGCAGAAATTACATAAAGTCATTTATGACACAGGCAGAGGGGTTATCATAGGGAAAGGATGCTCCCTAGCTTATCAGCGACTGCCTTGTAAGAGAGAGGAACAAGAGCTGACAAAATCTCCTGAATTTTTACTTTTTGAAAGGCTTCTTGAGTAACTTGCTCTCTCTAAATCATGCTACCAATGTACATTCATTTAATGAAGGCAAATAGCCCAAATAGGTATGTCCCCAGAATGGCAACAATTCTGGAATAGCAGAACTTGATCATAACCGTCTCTGTCATGTTCCTTAATCAGTTAAGGTTGTTAGCCTCTCTACCTTGTGTTCTGGCTTCTTTTGGTTTATTTCATAGCTTAAAAAGTCCACTTGTGTGTAGCTCAAAATATGAAGTTGCATAATACAATGGTGTGGTTTCCACTGGGTGATCAAGTAACCAACTAAACAAGAATTTGTAAGGCTGACCATTGCATCACTTCATGTCATATTCGAATCTAGCCACAAAGGAAGCACTGTTGGATTTTCTGTGATTTCTCTTAGTATGTGAGTGTTGTGGGGTGGCATTGTTCAATTCAACCAATGAGGCTGCTGTGTTTTTTTGTAAAGACACATTCTTGAAACAAAGAAGAAACCGGAGGAGGGGGCAGCTTCACTTCACTTCCAGCCTCGGAAGGAGGCGGCGGGGCCCAGGCCCGGCGGGCTCTGGATCGGCCCTGCTCGGCCCGGGGTGGCCGGGCCTGGGCTGATTTGATTTCTCTGACTTAGCTGAAATTTCCTTTCCCGGAGGGGTGGTGAGAGAACTGCTAGTTACCCAGGAACTCACCAGGTTTCCTGAGGCCAGAAAGAACTCTGAAACTAAAAGCAACTTTGAAACAAAGGAGCCGCCAGGTGGCTGGAGGGTCGGAGCAGCCTCGTGGAGCAGCCAGGACGGCGTCAGCAGACACAGCTTCTCTCTTTCGTATGGCTCACAGCGAACCCTGTCTACTCAGCTACTTTGAACTAACTTTACTACAGGTGAGAAAGAAACAAAAACACCAGTTGCAGTTTTTTTTCCCTCCAGTTTCAGTGTTTCAGCAAGG
>VZTB01003752.1:54742-72539 GCA_013397245.1 Thryothorus ludovicianus
AAAAAAAAAAAAAAAGGCAAGCCAAATTAATTGATAACCAAAAGTGACAATTCAAACTGTGAAAAGGATCATAGCCTCGTGACAATGTCGATGGGGAGCATACAGAAAGAATCTGAAATATCACATATGACCACTGGTTTCCTGAGAAACCTTATTTATGTGCAATAAGAACTTGAGACAGGGAATGAAAGATAATTCAGGGAATTTAAGGAGTAAAGCAGAGGAGCAACAATATCCTGATTGAACAGAAAAGTCATGATTTTGCTTCAAAAATATGGCTAAGAAAGTGGTAGGACTGATAAATCAAGGGAAAAAATATAAAAATAGTCAAACTGATTTGAATGGAAGCCAGTGCAGTTGAAAAACTGCATCACCATGACGGCATCATTCAGACCTCACATGTCATTATTTTATTGTCATGAATAGCAGAAAAAACAAGGGTATTTAGAACTGTCTTATCTAAAGAAACTAGATTCAGAGACACACTGCCAGTCATAAAATACAAACTAAAAAAACTTCTGGGGTACTGAGTTCTAAGGGGAAAATCAGGCATATATATGAAGGCAGAAAAGGTGCAGAATGGATGAATGCATAGATCCATATTGGGTACCATAAAAGCTGTGTACCAGAGTGTTCCTGGAGCCTTTGAAGGATGATTGAAAGTTGAGAAAGGAAGATGGAGAGTATATGGGATAGCTGGTGGTGGAGAAGAAGGGATCTCTGAAACTACTGTGTTACAGCTGAGCTGGCACATGGATATCATTCTTTTGTGTGTTTGGCAGTTTCTGTAAGTCTTTTTAGTGTTTTTTTGGGGGGGTTTTTTTGGTTTTGTTTTCTTTTTAATAAACCTAACCACACATTGAGATTTTAAACCTACAAGAAAGAGCACACCACAGAAAGCTTGGTCATGTGATCTACAGAAATAGAAAGTAATTATGTTTTAGTCAAAACATTCTTTTTCTCTTTTTTTTTTCTCTTCCCTGCTTTCTTCTGTCTGTACTTTCGAATTCAGGAAAAGTCGGGCTGCATTTTGATTTAGTAAAAGGCTGTTTCAATTGTTCAGGACTGTCAAACTTACTGCTAGCATTGCATATCACTTCCTCCCTCCCCCCTTCCCCCCCAACAGCATCCTTCATCCTATTTTGTTACTTTTACAGTGAGCCCACTGGAGTGTAAAGCCACTTGGGGCCTCTCCAAGGGTGGTCTTCAGGCACAAGCTACTGTACCTGTACCAGTAAAAATCAAATTGCCCCTTGTATAATAAGTTTGCGATGCCCAAACACTCTGAAACGGAATTATTACAGCACTTAAAAGTGCAAGAGGAATCCAATAAAAATTTGTGATAGCATGGCACATTTTTCAGTTAATTAATTTCAGATTTCACATAAACTGAGAGAGAGAAAAAAAAAGAGAAAGCACCATTTTAGTGCATGATGTACAACTTTGTTGAAATGCTATAGGGAAGCCTAGAAACAGAAAAACCATTTTTAAAGTAGGCATGTAGTAGGGCCAGCCAGAATTTTTTGTCATTGTTAAAAGCTGTCACAAATGTAGGAAAATATTTCTGGAAATGGGAAATAAAACAGTCAACTCAAGGTTTGAATGCAAATCTGAGTTAGCCATATTCTGCCAGGTGTAGTCCATTGTCTACAACAGGTCTTAACCAATTTGAGAGTTCTTAATCTTCAAACTTCACAATTTTTTGTATATTACAGTAATATTACAGTGTTGAATCTTTGTTTATTCTGTAAACTCTCTCTCCAACAGTCTTCGGTTGGAGGATTCAGTTTCAGGATAAATCAAGTCAAAGACATGTGAACATCAGAAATAATAAAAAATAAAAATCAATACATCAGAATTATTTTATCTTCCCATGTGAAAGTGTTTGATTAGTTTCTTTGCTATGACAACTTAGTTCTTTCCTACTCTGCCTTCAGAGGAGATTACCAAGCTCCTTTAAAGGTGTCAGTTAAATGTCATTACTATGGGCTAGAAATTACTAGAGGAAAGTGAAAGTGCATTACATATAAAATATTAAAAAATACATTCAGTTTTTTCTAGATGTTCAATAAATAGATGTCAATTTTAATACATAAATATTACTGACAAATTTATTCAAAATATAATAATAAATAAAAAATAATTACTCAATTAAGAGTTTAGTAAACTAATAATAATGACAGTAAGGGGAATGACTTCTTCAGGATGACATCTCAAAGCAAATGAGTGAGCTTTTATAGAAACCATATTCTGTTATTCTTCAGTGGAACAGCAATCAGATTGTCTACAGATTAGTTCCAATAATTAATTTCACCATTTCTTCTGTGTTTTTAACTAAGTCATTCAAGACATGAGCACAAACTGCCATTTTAGGCCTCTCAATCCCATCTTTAAGTAATGAGCATAGGGTTCATTTCATATAGGTTAGATCTCTGAAAATCAGTTAGATAGACTTGCAAGCCACTTCTATGGGTACAGGAGGAAGACAGACATTTCCAAAGAAAGTTCGTGTCGTTTTTAGGGAGACGTCTATGACTGATAATTTCTAGTCATCCTCTAAAACTGACTACAGTCCATAATCATATACCTTCTGCACTTATATGTTATCTAAACTAGATCTAGGAAAGAAAGAAAGGTATTCAAGCCTAGAAATGACAGAATCACAGCACTCAAAACTTTGATTTCCATTCCACAGATAACTTCCCTTGCTCACAGAGTGAGCCTGCAGACCTGCCTGAGGCTAGATGTGCAACATGAAGTGAATTGTCTTTTCTGCTTCTTGGACTTGAAGCAAAAGGTCCAGACTAACACAGCTACTGCACGCATACAAAAACCGTTAGATAACAACAGCATCTCCAGCATCCTATCAGTCTCAGAGTTGGCAACAATCTTATTTATAAAGTTTTGTATAGCAGTAGTCTTAGCTCATGCCCAATTCCCAAGCACTTAAGACTTCTTAGACCTACAGCTGGTAAATCTCTTAGGTCAGCCTCATTCAACTACATAAACAGCAGGAAAAAGAAACCAAGCCTCATATTTCCAAAACTGGCAACCTAGCTACCAAACTACTCCCAGCCAAGGCTGTGAATCTCTGTGTTGGTGCTGTTTCACCTTGTGGACATAGATTAATGGACAGAGGGAACAGAGTACACAAGAATATCTTGATTTTCGAGAATGGTCTACTGGAAACTCCATCCAAATTCAAGTCTATCTTCTCTTTGAGGAGACATCTGAATTAAAGCCTAAAGTATATTAAGATAATCTATAAAATGAATGCATTTATATTAATAGACCAGAAAATAGATGTTTCTCCCTTTTGTTTCATGACTTTCAGTCACTTTTTACTTCTTCCTAATACATTCAGAAATGGATTACTTTCTTCCTGTTCTGGAGATACATATTGACATCAAACCTCAGATTTCCTTTCAAAACAATGATTCTGTGTCTAAGACTAAGAAAGGACCATGTGAAATATTACCTCAGAATCCTAAACTTAGATGCTTATCTGAAGTTATCTTAAGCAATCCTAAGAAGCATATTAGAGAAGAGATTGCGTTGGAAGGGATCCTCAATGTTCATCTAGTTTTACTGCTGTCCATGGCCAAGGACACCTTCCACTAGACCAGGTTGTTTAAAAACACACACAACCGGGCCTGGAAGACTTCCAGGGACAGTGTATCCACAACTTCTCCAACACGCTGCAGTGTAAAGAACGTCTTCCTAATATCTAATCTAAACCTGCACTCTTTCAGTTTGAAGACATTTCTCCCTGTTCTGTCACTAAATACCCTTCCAAAAAGTTCCTTTCAATCCTTCTAGGAGGTCCTGTTTAGGCAGCAAAAGGTCACAATGAGGTCACCAGGCTGAACAATCCCAGTTCTCTCTCAGTTTGTGTTCATAGGAGAGGTGCTCTAGCCCTCTAATCATCTTTGTGACCCTCTGTAGCATCCCAAAACATTTAAACACAAGAGATGTACTGAGGTTTACTCAGGGCTAAGTACATGGGAGAAATACTGAACAGATATTCTCAAGAGGTCAAAATTATACAAAAGTTAGACAAAATATAGAAAATCAAGGAACTTTGTCAAAGGATTTAATACAGCATCCAATTAACACAAAACTTATCATAGCATTGACTTTGCCCATTCAAATTAACAAACTTTAAACCCATTTGATGTTACATTACCTAAAATGCTCCATGAATAGAGAATTAGAAGAAGAAGAGAAGAGGAAAGACGGAAAAGATATAGAAAACTACACATATGGCTACCAGCCTGTGGGTTCCAGCATGGATAAACTCCAAGAGGGCATGCTCCTCTTGTGGCCAGCCTTTTAAATCCTTGGCCTTCAGTAGACCCTCCTCCCAGGTGGGACTTTCAGTCACTCGGCCACTCAGGGGCTGGGTTAAGGGAGACCAGGGCAGCCTCTGTTGTGTTGTGGCGGGCAGAGCTGTGGGGCTGGGTTGCTTTGGCTCTGGGCTGAGGGGTGTGGTGTGCAGAGCTGGGAACTGCATTGATGCAGCAAGGCCTGACCTGCACCCCTGCCCCAAACAGATGCATCCAAAAATGTCTCGACACATCAATCTTTTCCAGTCTCTGACACACTCCTCTGGACTTGCTGTCTTTCCTTTTCCATGAGGAAAAATTCATGTAAATGGAGATTTATGTCCAAAAAGGAGACAGAAGGGTCCAGTAACTTTAAGCATAAACAAAGGAACAGGCCATGGGGCATTTCCCATGGGTTTCCTCAAATTATTAGAGGATGCAGCCTCCTTTTTATCCTAATTTACCAGTCACATCCTTAGTCCCTTTCCCCATTGGCTAAGGTACTTAGAAGGTATAGACTTCCCAGCTCACCTACTCTATTCTCCCTTAATATCCACCTCCCCCTTTTTATAACATAGCTCTATTAAGTCTTTGTTCCTCTGCCTGAAGTTCAGGAATGTAGCATGACATTAGCTGAGCAGCAGTCAGTGTCAATCAGTAATATTTTCTGAAACTGAGAGTTCATCCTGTTGCTTCCTTACCTAAAACTCCCTGGCCATATCTACAAGCAGATTCACATCATCTGTTTGTAAGGACACATTCATCTTATTCCTTACAGCTCCAGGAAATACATGTCCTCCCTGTGCTGAGGAACCCAGAGCTGGATGCAGCATGAAGTGGGGTATCAACAAGGCAGAGGCACTAAATCATCTGCCTTGACCTACTGACAGAGCTTCTTTTGGTGCAGAGCCAATATTCTAGGTAATATGAGTTTTCCATCTCTAAATAATCTGACCCTAGAAAAACTTTCACATGAGGACACTCACAGTAAATAACTACTCTTGTTCTTCTGGAATGATATAGCCTGACAAGAGGGTAAGAGACAAATCCTACACTGCAGCTACAGATCAGTTGAATGCCAGGACACATAATCAGAACAACAGAGTGACTCTGTCCCTACACAACAACTCTGCATTTTATTTGTGCCCCCTGCCCTAACGCTTCAAGGATCTATGGCAATTATCACACAGAGTAAGTCCACAAATGCCATCATGATATATACACCTTGATAAGATATGAAGTCTCAAGGTTATTTCAAAGATTCCCAAATTTTCTGTAGCTGAATCTTAGTATTTATACCTTTGTGTTTTCTATGTATCAAAACTATTCCTTTGAAGGAAATGTGTACAACCAAAAAATAAAACCCACAGAACATCCCCAAAAGCCTTGGATCTGTATCATTCTGTGTATAATTGGGTGGGTGATAACTATGAACTGCATGAAGAAGGTACATTTCACTTTTTCTCAGTTTTATGAATATATAACACTCTAGCTACATTTCTTTGTACAATGACTGCATATTCACACACATGACAATTAGAAGTATGAAGCTTCTAAGGAACCATTTTGCTAATGCAGTTTTGTGCTATTAAAACTTTTATGAATCAAGATCACAGAATATCTCATTCAAAAGCAAACAACAAAAATTCTGTTTACTAACATTTCTAAGAATGGTATCTTAGTGTTATGCTAATTATATTGATTTAGTCATAACAAACAGCTGTAATACACATAGTTATGTAAGAAGAAGGTGAGTCTGTCCTTCAGTTGTTTACTGATTTGTGCTCTGCATGCCTCAGTTACCAGAGCTCTGCAGTACAGGTAACTGTTGTTTTGTATTTCATTTAAGGTGCTGAATGTCATGGAAGAAAATCCCTGCATTTACTTGGGACAGAGGGGTTTTTAGAAATCTTTTCTGTGGCAAACTTCCAACTCAGAAAAGACTCACAGCCAGTGCACTTGTTCAGTGGAAGCAAAATTCCGCTGGCACACAAAACACATTTTCTTTCATGCATTTCTGTGTTTGTTCTCTGGAGAGCTGCCAGAATAGACTTAAGTTATGATAGCTAGCACCATTGTAAACTAGGAATCGTGAAGAAGAGATTAAAACCTCCAGGGAAGAAAAACACTCTAAGTAACAATATGGAGCGCAGCCATATTCCTGTCTTTCCATTGCAGTGGTGCTGCATGGCTATCTCAGGAAACACAGGAATGGAATTACACTGAAGGGGTATTTGCACACTCACCCACTCTCCCTGCAGACTTTGAGCACTTGCCAGTTGAGCAGCAGCTTTCAAGGCACTCAGATGGCAAGGCAACCCTTCCCCACTCAACTTTTTCAGTGTCATTCTGGTGCCTGTGAAATGACCTTGACTGCAAATCTACCACTTTTCTTAGTCTAAACAAATGAGTTTTGATCATAATGCACCTTTTTGTGCTCAGGAAAAAAAAGTATCAGTGGTTCGTATAAGCTGCCTTTTAAACTGGAGACCACATCCATGTACTTACTTCTGTGGCATTTTCACCCCTAGAATCCATACACTAACCCTCTCTCTTGAAAAACAGTGTTCAGCAGATGGCTTGAACATGTGTATCTGGTTTTAATTTTCAGTTTACAGACCAAAAAGTTATTGTCCCTTGTTTTATTGAAATAATCTACAGAATATGAAAAGACTGCAATGAGCAATATCCCATTGTATATCAAGGCAAACATTTTAAATTTTCAGGAATTGCTAGCTTAAATCATTTCTCACAGAGGGATTTTTTCTCAGTGACTGAATGTGCTCTGTCTCAATTTGGTATTTTATTACTATGATCTTAAGTTGTTTTCCAGATGTAGACTGTTAGGATGTCAATTTTTCCCTATGAGGAGACATTTGACCATTCCAAACACGACATACAAAGCTAATGCTGCAATGAGATGTGTCTTTCTGTGTGTTCTTCTCAATCCCTGGCAATCAACTTGGCACATACTATATCTGACACAATTCCAATTTGTTTATGTCAGTAAGTGGCATGATCAAGGGCAGATCTTGAGTCCTATATCTTCTAGAATTCTCATGCTGGGCTTTGAATCTATGCATTTGATCCTAACCTATTTGCTCCATGATGTAGTTTTTTCCTAGAAGAGATTTTAGTTTATCTCCTCCATTGCATTTTCTCCACCTTAGATATTGTCATTCATTTTGGATATAATAAAAAGTCAGATGCGTCAAGAGAGGATTATATTCACATTGTCATGCATCTTGATATTTGTAAACCTCCGTCTCACAGTGTTTCATGTTCAAACGCCTGATATAACCCTATATGACTTTTTGTCTTGGCACAGATTCTGTGATGTATCTGAATTACAAACATTACGCATTAGCACAAACTTGTTACCTATGGTTGACAGCTACATGGATAAAGTGAGAACATAAAAGTATCACTGGTGCTGTTTGTCTTAAAAGAGATGCATTGCACCTAAAAGTTGTATTTTTCTTAAACTCAGCTGCCAAGTGTGTTTACAGACCCAAAATAAGGGGTGGGATTCATCTCCTCTAACTTCGGATGNTAGGTTTGTAATCTACATATTATTTACAGTCAATGCAGAAAAAATTATATCTCTGGAATATAATTTATTTCATCTTAAAATAGATGACTGAAATAGATAAGATAAATAATTCTTTAGAAAAGTTTATTTCTTTCCATTTCCTTTAGGGGAATCTAAACAAATATTTCAAAATCTGGATATCTAAAGTGAAAGGAGATGATTCCATCCACATGGGATCTCATTAAAGGAATTTTAAAACTTAATTTCCTTGCATTTCTACCTAACATAATGGTTTACTATTAGAAAGATACTACTTAGGGCAAAAAACATAGGAAAAAAACCCCTCCATTTGACTTTTACTTTACAGTTTGTCCTGGGTTGATGTTAAATTGTATCCCCATTCATCTGTTTAGTTCAGAAATAAGTGTCGTACCTTTAAAAATTGGATCTGAAAGTGAAGAAAACACACTGGAATTCCTGAGGCAGTTGTTTTCAAAACATAATGATAAGAGTCTGCAGCTTTCGGCCTGTGTGTTGTGGGCAGTGAGGACAGCAGAAGAGAGCTCTCCTTTGCTTTTTGTTAGTTTTTTTTTGCTAGCCGAGGCAGAGAAGTTCTCCAAACTGCGTTTATTTATTTATTTTTTTTTCTTGAAACTGTTTGAACCTTCTCTGGATTAAACACCCAAAAGGGCCCCAGGAGCTNAATTCAGCTAAGGGGAGGGGTGGTCCATCTAGAGGTTTGTTTTTTTTCTTTCCCTTTCTTTCCCTCTCCCAAATTTGCCCTAAACCAGGACACAGTTCAAAGTGCTAAAACCAGGGATTTGTACAATTGATGCATTTCCTTCTCACTTGCAGTTTGCTATTGCAAAAATTCCTGTATAGCATTCATAGTACTTGTAATTACAGGACAAATACTGAGGTAAAAGTCAAACACAGAGCTGATATTCTCATGGATATCATACTGTCATAGAATGCTTTGGGTTGGAAGGGATCCTGTACATCATCTAGTTCCAGCCCTCCTCCTGTGGACAAGCACATCTTGCACTAGACCCGGTTAATCAAAATCCTGTCCAGCCTGGGCTAGAACACTTCCAGGGATGGTACACCCAACACTTCTCTTGGCAGAGCCAGTACCAGTGTTTCAAAACCACCTACACATAAAGAATTTCCTCCTAATATTCAATCTAAAACTTATCTCTTTCAGCTTAAAAACATTTCCTCCTTGTTCTGTACATATATGATCTTACCAAAAATCCCTCTCTGGCTTTCATGTAGACCCCCTTCAGATACTGGAAGTCTGTTCTAAGGTCATCTGGAGCTTTGTCTTCCCCAGCCCTAACAATCCCAGTGTTCTGTCTTTCTTCACAGGAAAGGAGTTCCACAGCTCTGATAATTTTTTTTGTCCCTAGTCTGGATTAGTTCCAACAGATCCATTTCTTGCCAGAATTGAGGCCCCAGAGTTAGATGTAACAGGGCAGGAGGGGTCTCACCAGAGCAGAGTAAAGCAGAGCAGAGCAGAGCAGAGCAGAGGGGCAGAATCCCCTCCCTCCCCTGCTGCCCACACTGCTCTGGATGCAGTCCAGGACACATTTGGCTTTCTGGGCAGTCAGTGCTCCTGGCTGGCTCATGTCCAGCCTTCTACCCCCAGCACCCCAAAGTCCTTCTCACAGGGCTGCTCTCCATCCCTTCACCCTCCAGGCTGGATTGATACCAGGGCCTGTCCCAACCCAAGTGCAGCACCTTGCACTTGGCCTTTTTTGAATCTCACTAAGGTCACACAGACACACTTCTGGAGCTCTTCCAAGTCCCTCTGGATGGCATCCTGTCCTTCAGGAATGCCACCACACCACTCAGCTTTTTTGTCACTTACTAACCTGCTGAGGGTGCCCTTGACACTGCTTTGCATGCCACTGATGGTCCAGTTATGGACTCCTGGTGGCACCACTTCTCATTGATGTCCATCAGGACTCTGACCACCACTTACGGCATGTGACCACCCAATAAGTTCCTTGTCCACACAACAGTTCACCCATCAAATCTGTCTCTGTCCAATTTAGAGAGAAGGATGTTGTGGGGGACAATGTCCCAGCAATGTCAATGTCACAGCAGCTGTATAAATGACACCTGTAGCCTTTCCCTTACCCACTAATAGAATCATTCCATCATAGAAGGCCACTAGGCTGATCAGGCATGACTTGCCCTTGGTGAATCAACAATTTTCTTTTAATAGACATGCTGAGAAATAAACATAATACTAAGTTCATATGCACGAACTGCTACTTCACAAAAAAATTGAGAACCCTTTAAGAAAAAAAAAGTAGATTAAGAGAACTAGGTCAATGGAGAAGAGACAGAAGAGATGTATTTTTCTCCCAGTGTTCAAATTACTATTCCATGAAGTATCTGTATTTACTATAACTTGTTTTGGTACGTTATAGAAATGATAACTTTCTGCCATTATCTGCTCCATGAAAGTTACTAAGGAAATTTTGGATCTGTTTTCCAAGAAAATACTGATGGGTTGTGAAATATCAAAGCCATCATTCTTCTTTTTTTCTTTGGCTGATGGGCTTTGCTTGTTTTTTGTTCTTCCTCCCCACTCCCCACTACCCATCCCCCTCTGCCCCAGTGTGGTCCAACAATATCACACAAACTTTGTGAACTGAAATGGAATTCTGTTTTCCTCAGAGGAGCTGCTGAAAAGTGCTGTTTTGACAAATAGTATAGGAATAGTACCCAATGGAATTCTACTAAAGAAAAACACACAATGGTATTTCATTTCTCATCTTTAACAGAGCTTTGATATGACTGGACTCATTAGGAACGGAAACCCTGGTGGTATTGCTACCGATAACGTTTTTAGATGTAGGTCTTATTGTGATTTCTGCAATACTTAGTTCATGTAAACAAAATTTGCACATCGAAATCACCTTGCATGGTGGTCTTTTGTTTTTGCTACCTTTGAGTCTGTAACCTTTCAAGAATTCAAGGAACATATGCAGGTGCCTCTTTGTCAGCTGTTATTAGATACCGGGATAGAAGATGTCAGTAAGAATCATGACCATCACTCTCATATTTTCTTATTGCTGCCCCAGATGGCAAAGTAACTGCACCAACCAGCTTTTTTTTCAGCGTAACCAGTGCCTGAAAAGATGGGCCAATAAATTCTGTTGTCCAAACAATATAACTCACTGAAATTGTTTTTGCAGCTTAACGGAGCTCTCGTCAGCAGGGTACCAAACACAGCATGCTGCTGTGTCTGAGATATATATGTATGTGAAATAAAGTTTGTATCTGAAATAACAGGGTTTACTCAGTTTGCATGGTGTTGCCATTATTACAAGCAAGTTCTAATCCTGCACCAAGGCACTAACTGTGCCTTGTACACTATTTAATACAGTACTAACTATGACACATTGAGCTTGGCTTGTGTGACAAGCATTTCAGAGGCAGATACAGTTCTGCAGATTTTCTCCTTTCCTTTTTTCCCCACCAGTGGGTGATACGTGTGAGTTGCACTTTATTTATTTAACAAATGAAGGGTAAATTACAGTGTATTCATAGGAACAATGAAATAGACTGTGGTTGTCCTAGAAGTGTAATTACTACTTATGTATGTGTAATTGTGTAATCACTGAAAAGAGAAGACAGGAAGGTTAGGACAACCAGATAAAACACAGTGTCATGATGCTGTCAGACAGAAAAGGAAAAAAAAAAAACCTCCCAAAACAAAAAACCAGGATATTTTACCAATGAATACCTCTGGAACAGGAGCACAGTGTAGTATACTATGTATGTGAGTTTGCAGGCATCCAGGTGTAATACAGACCCCAGCACCATATTAAAATCTTGTCCTTGACAAGTTGAGAGTCCATAAAGGATAGCTCATCAATAACATAAGTGATTGTTTAAAGTGCCATTAAATCAAGCCCTTATCATGGGACAGTCAGAGAAACAAATTTCAGTTTGAAAGTCAGACTTAGTTTTCAAATTTATGGACCAATTTTTCAAATTATTATTGTGGGAAAAAGGATTCCTGCTCAAGCTTGTGATATTCTAGGCTTTGTCTTTAAATCAGAAATCACCACTGGCTAGAAAAGACATTCCCAAATAATTTAAATCCTTCATCTTATAAGTAATAATTAGATATTTTTATATTTGTTAATATACTGACGTTGTTATAGGATCCTGAATATTTTCCTTTATTCCAGAAGAAAGTGTAACAATCTGCAATATTAAAAAGATTGACAGCACAGATGATTACTGGTGAAAGACTTTTTAGTTCAATATTAATACAAGGCCAAGAGTGCAGCTGTTACAGGAGTCTTAGAGATGTACTCTTATATGTGCCACTTACAGAAACTCTGATGTAAACCATCTGAACTCTGCTTATTTATCACATTTGCTGGTTATATGGGCTTCTCTTCTGCATTGGGGGGTCCCGATAACCTCAATAATCATACTGCCATTCATGTGGAAGAATGTCTAAAGTCAGTATATAAATAATTGGGCACTATCTTCATAATTTATTACTCAACAATTGCTATGCGTTCTGTAAAAATTCCACTGACTATCAGAAGTTTTGATTCAGAAGATTCCCCTCTGAATGAAAAAGAAGATTGAATGTTGAATGTTGAAATTTAGGAATTTGAAGGCCAGACAGAAATATGTAAATTTCAACATTCAACATGCAATTTTATATTCAATTTTGGCTCATTTTGGTTGATTGGTTGGCTAGTTTTTGCTTTAGTGTTTTTTATTTTTTACGAAATCCATTCTCCCTTGAAATATGATCTCTTTTCACAAATATTAAAAAAAAAGGATATTTAGAATCCCCCTGTGCTGCTACTCTGTCAATCTTTTTTCAAGTGGTATGATAGGAATCAGGAAGATTACTTATATTCTGTGAGGAAATTTCAAATAAGAATCAGACCCTTGCTGAAACCTACAATCTTTTCCAAAATTTCTCACACTTGCTCACTGAGTATTTGGCTCTAGTCTTTGTAATAACCTTTTTAATAATGGATTAAAAGTATCTACCTTAGAAAAAAAAGGCAACTAGTCTGAATACAAACAGATGATTTTTTAAGATTATGAACATTTGGTTTAAATAGGAAATACATCTTTAGCTGTTAGGACATCTACAGAAACTAAGCATAAGGAAAAGTTCTTATGCTTATGAGTTAAAAAACATGGTTTCTGTTGCAGGAAAAGTGTTTTCAGCATTATAAATGAAGTTGGACTAAAGTGAAATCATGAACCATATTATGTGTACATTCCATGTAATATAACCAGACTTTCTATCTTGTAGATCTGCAGCACATATGCTAACTTAATGCAGTATCAATACAGACTTGTGATGAAAGGACTTCCAATCACAAAGTATATACCTAAGAATGCAGCATATGCACAATTTCTTCGAAATTCCAGTCCAAGTGTACTAAAAGTCTAGTTATTCTGGGAAGCAAGGGGCTGTAGGAGAGGTAGTTGCTGTTATTAACACACATATAGATGGAAGAAGATGGTTGCTTTAAAATGCAGTCTACAGCTGTAATATTTTGCTTGAGGCATATTATTAAATGCCCTGTAACTTACTCCAAGATCACATTTAAATGGTTGGTGGGAGGAGGATAAATTAATGCTTCTATGTGTACATTGGTAATCTGACATCCTTCATTACTAAGAGATCATAAACATAATACTACAGTTTCCGTGTCTCCTACTTACTGGAAACAATGACAGGAAATAACATGCAAACGTTTTTTGTTCATTGTTCTGGAAATCTTATCACTGCTGATGGTTCTTCGTGGAGAGAAAGATCTCTGTGCTGTTTTTACCCAAGGGCATTTGCCATCCGCTTTTAAATTGTGATCTTCAGGGCCAATTATTCTGGTTTGATACACTTCTCATCACTCAATTTGCTTTTGTGTTTGAAGTGCCTTTTTGATGTATTGTTTGGGGTAAAAGTGTGTGTACAGTACCCTCTGGAACTGTTAAACTGTTTCTGAATATAGTAAAATGGTTTCATTTTTCTGACTATAATAAAACAATGCTAAAAAGACCAAGCAGATATGCCGTAAAAAAACCACTAGACAGCAGTATTTTCCAGGAACAGGTTATTGCTCCAAACTGCAACACACAGACCTCCTTATGTTTCATTTACAATCTATACTCACAGGTTTGGTCTCTACACTGGTCCTTTCTCAGCTCCTATGCAATTGTCCAAACCATTCACTGCTTTATATGCCTAGAAGGTATCCTGAATACCTGTTGGTTATTAAAACAGTCCATGCCTGAGGTTTCTGCTCGTAAGCATACTAGAAATATTTTTTCGCTCATTTTATGAGCTGCATGCACCCTGACTGGCAATCAGAGACAGCATAAAAGGGAGCACTCAACATTTCATACTGTGGTCTTATTCATTATGAGTGGGTTTATCCTTCACCACGTGTGAGATGTTATTGCTTTGTAAGAAGGGAGATGCTGTTCCTTTCCCTGCATATGACACTCTGCATGGCAGCAAATCCATTTAACTGGCTTCTCTTAAGACAGAGCAAGTTCTGGCTGCACTTTTAATACAAGAGGAGTGTAAACATGCCTAAGGAGTTAGTGAGCCTTTCAAATCTCAGTAATCCATCCAAAATTCCTGCAGTGAAAATTCAGTTTTTTCATCACTAGAAGAATTTGAAGTTGAAATTAGAATAAATTGGCTGTTTGGAAATGCCAAAGTGATGGAAGATTCTTGCATTTCCTGTGTTTGCAAATGGGATTTTCTGTATTTTCTGATTTGTGTAGAGCACAAAAAAAAGTCATTTTTAGATAGTCAGCAAAACATTCCAGTGTTGAAGAATAATAATTACATATCCAAAACCTTCTCAATCATATGAACTACTGAAAATTTTGAAAATATTTTGTCTTAGACAAACTTAGATTTTATTTTGTCCTCCAAAAGCAACGAATAATTCCAGATAAAATAACTTTTTCTACAGTTTTTCCTTTCAGCTTGTGATCCTATAACTCCTTCTTAATTCAGAAGAAAAAAGGAAAAAAACTAATCTCCTGCAGTATAAGACAGCTATCCCTATTTCTTCCAAGGTTTTTCTATGTAAATTTTCTGCCAAAAGGAAGAGATGATGTAATGTAGTTGGCATCTTGGTACTTTGTCTCAGATCCTGTTCCTTCTCTGTCCAAATATACTTTTCTTCTTACCTCTCTCCTCTGCTCTCAATCAGAATTCTTTCTGCCTTATCCTGAAGGTCATCTAGGAGGGAAATAAAATCTTGTCTTATTGGTCTAGTTATTTTTTTCACTTTGATAACAAAAATAATATCTATAAGAGATTTTTAAAATATCATTAAATGAAGCCATATAATTTTCAAGGTTTCCCTAGAACAAAAATCCAGACACCCTTATGTTTTGGAAACAGTTGGCAGAAATCATGAAATAATGGCTTTATAAAGAAATAAGGAAGATAAATTCTTAAAAGAGGGAAACATATTCTTTTCAAGTAAACTTTTAAAAACTACTTTTGGTGTGTAAAATTCAACCTCTAAAGTCAGTCTGAGAAGGAGAGCTCAAGATTCCACATTCCACAGGCCAGTTAAGAAATAGTATCCTAAAAGTCTTTCCCATATACTTTTCTGCAGAACTACGGTGATTGACTGATCTCTCTTGATACAAGACAAATGTTTTTTTCAGAAAAAAAAAGATTTTTTTTTTAAGGAACAAAGATAATACACAGTTTTTAAACTCCATGAAAATTATTTCGCTGGTCTGGAGCTCTGAACAAAAATATCCCTGTATTTGAAAGATATGATATGCTGTACTTGACTTTACTTCTAGTTAATTTGAAATAATGGACTGAACTTGATGCATTCAGGCCACAATTCAGAATGTCATACACAAGAAGAAAGAAAAACTGTAAAATGTAAGTGAGACTACTGATTAATTTTTGACCATATTGTTTCACGAGACTTGAGAAATAAGATAGCAACTGATATCCTAAGATACTTAAGAAATTATGTACCATCTCCTCTAAGATATGTGGTATGTATTTCTATTTTTTAGCTTAGGTTTGACCCACGAGATAGTCCAAGTCGTATTTTATGATCACCCTGCTAGTCTGTGAGACTGAAAAAGCATCTTTCCCTGTAATCTTTTCTCTGTAACTTTCACAAAAGGAGTAGCTTTAGAGAAAGAAGGAAATCAGATTGCTGAACTGCATAATTCCTGCAGTGTCTACACACACAAAACAGAGATAATAGACATAAGGGCAGGGAATAAGAATTTGGTTTACAACAAACCTCTATCCTTCCTAATGTCCCCATAGACAAAAAGCACCAAGATCTCTATCCAAGAACACACAGTTCCTGGTGTTAACTGCTGGAGCCCACTTAAGGGAGGAAGCCCCTTATTACCATTGACATACAGACAGCTTCATTCCTTGCAATCAGGCCTAAGACCTTGACAGTTACTGAATATTGGAATTCAACAAGGAGTTTTCAGTGGTTTTGTGTGCTGTATATTACAGAACATTTGGAGGGCTTTTGTTAATCTCCCCTGCACTGTTGCAGTGAAGTTCTGTGGGGTTTCGACACCCCTATTTTATTTTTTTTTCTCATTTCAAAGAAAACAGAAAATTGTGGCTGACTGTTCATTTGAATAAACACATACTGAGATTCAAATAAATATTCCCCGGATAACCCTTTGAAAGTTCTTACAAGAACATGACAGCAACTGCTTTAGAGCATGTAGAGAGTTGTGCTTGTATCTGGAGCTCAAAACCTTTGCATATTGTTAAAATTAGTGGAAAATCACATAGTGTGCATTTGCATATATTATTTTAATAGCTTTTTTATTTGGCAAGCTAATGTTATCAAACACCCAAGGCATTTTCACTCATCAAGGATAAAATCCTTGGCAAGTGTGAAGAGTTTCAATTGAGTTGAACTAAAATTATTGTCTGTTCTAAAGGTTGTGATAAGGTTTTCTTTCATGCTTAGATACTTATACCATAAATACATTGATAAATTGCAGAAGTCCTGAAATCCCATTAAGAACATATCTTTCTACAAAGTTTTAAGTTCTTAAGGCAACTTGGAAAAGTTTAGTCTTGTTCTTGCAATAACACATAATGCCTAATGTAACTGCAGACGTATTCAGGCTTTTAGAGATTCTTGCATGGTGGCTCATTAAGTGAAGACAAAAAACAAAACTATATTTGACAGGAGTTCCTGGAAGCTGAAGAGAATACAAGTCGCTCAGGTTTAGTGCATGCAATCTAGCAGTCCTCTGATTATTCATTCATTCACTTACTCTTTCATTCATTACTGCTGAAGCAATGGAAGAACTTATTCACATGGTGCAACTGCTACAGTGACAGATCAGCCAGGAGTGAGTTTACATCTTATGGAGATGAATACGTATAAGCAAGTGACGTAGTGCTATCAAGATAACAAATTCTGAGCAAATAAGTTATTTTAGAAAATTCAAAAGACTAATCATTATGATTATTTTTTAATACCAATGTGAAGTCCTGCATTTATCGCCTGATGGAACGCCTGAAATGCATTGTGTGCATTCAAAAGCAGCCTGGGCTTCTGAATAGGACACTATAAAACTGATTTGAACAGATTGAAAACAAGATGTGACAAGCAGTTTGACACTGGCCCTCAACTAATTTCCGCTATTTGTAAAGAGGCACGTCTGAATGGAAATAGCTCAGCAGAATGGGTCAGTATGGTTGGGGCCATGTCAGTCCACACATAAAAAAACACAGTACTGGGGAAAATAAGCAGCCATTGATTTCTGGTGAAAGCCCCCAGCGTCTGGGGAAAGCAGCCAAAACGAGGCACCAGCTGCTCTCTGCTGGAAATCTTTTGTGGAAGAGTGAGGGAAGAGTGAGAAAGCTGGTGGGTATAAAGGGAAAACAAGGCAGAAA